>PRKT01001355.1:42421-73722 GCA_003671525.1 Saccostrea glomerata | reverse complement strand
GGGGGGGGGGGGGGGGGGGGGGGGGGGGGGGCAAATGTCAACTTTTTACAAGACCCTTTCTAAGACTTCAATGAACCTTGATTCATATAAGGATGCATATGAAGTTGGCATGTTTAACGAATAAAAGTACAGAATGAAAACGTCTTATTTAGATAAAACGAATCTTCTAGCCTAAGATTCCACTGCTTACTAGCATGAAATAAATTAGAAGTGATCGTTGATATCTTAAACTTATGATGGGAGGACATCATTTTTTTGTATCAATTACCAATAAAAATAAATGAAACTGAAGTAACGAAATACGTATTCAAAACATAAAATTCTCCTAAATGCCTAGATACCAACTTTTTTGTTCTAATATTATATTTCTCGATTTGAAATGGCAAAGCTGATGCTTTTCTTTGCATTTCCTGCAGATATCTTAGTATATTTTCTTTTTACAATGAAGAATATACAGGAAAATGACGAATTTGTATAAATCAAATAGCTTAGGTTAATAAAGATTACGTTTAAATTCTGCAACTATATATTAACTTCTTATTTTTAGAACCCGAGGATCGGACAGACATACATGATTTTCTAAGCTATATTATTCCTTTGGGAAATTTAATTTGTGGGATTTTTCATTCTTCGAGGAAAAAAACCCTTTAACAGCCAAAAAAAAATTAATTGAATTCACAGAACATATACGCTGAACTCAGCCTAGCCTGCTCCCCTATATTAAAATAAGTTGGAAGACGTTTTCACCATATGCAGTTGATAGCGGGATATTATTATGTAAATAAGAAAAGTTTGTTATACAATTTTAGTGGGAAGTGTGGTTGGCTCTTATATCATTTATAATCAGTAGAACGTCTGAATCATATATATTGCGGAGTCTTTGGTGTCTTTTACCTCGAGTATTGTGAGAAATTGATTTGTCATATAAATGAAAATAACTAATATTTAAAGCTGAACACGACTCGTAAATAGGCATACGCCATTTTCCCATTTTCGATATCATTATCTACGATACATCAACACAAGGGTATACTCCTCAGATTCGTCACACCAGACTGCTTTATTGTCACGGGTATCGGCGTGGAATGGCGACCTGTGTTTGTGCTTGTTATCTTGCATTACCTTTGTTTACATTTTATTGCAGTTACGTGTATCTGTAATTGTTTGTATACTACACTGACCAGTACAACTACGAGTAATTTTAAGTTTCTTTGGTATCTTTACTATCTTATTTTCCTCCATTAGACGAAGTATTACGTTATTATTGTCGCTACCGAGTGCTGTATAGTGTACTTCCGTCTACGCCGGTGTCGACCGATTACATTGAACAGTGACAAAAACCTGCCCTTTATATAAGGGTCTGCAGGTATAGAGATTCTCCGAGCAAAAATGGCGGACACATTCCCTCTACGAATCGTGTTCAGCTTTAATTATAAATATCAAAAGAAAAGTCACAATATTTGTTTTCCTCTTTAATACAAATTATAGATTTGCTTCATATTAAAATATACACAACTATCTCGGTCATTAAAGAATCACTATTAGAGCACATCGGAATTCCAACAGGTTGACTAAGCCATCGACAAAAATGTTCTTTCACATTTCTTTCATCGAGTCAGATTAAAAATAAATTACATCTTAACATTTTAATTTTTTCCTTCAATTTTTCAACGTTAACCAAGAAAAAAAAATTAGCATAAAATACATATTAAGGTCAGACGAGACGTTCCTCCAAATCTGTTTTGTATATCTTCGTAATGTATGAAAAATATTCAAAATTTTAATAACATTCTGATTTCTAAACCAGTTTCTAAACGTTTTTAAAAAATCCAAACACTTAAACATTTGAAATCGGAAAATTATTTTTCTTCCCCAAAGGATTATATAAGAAAAATTACCCCTGGTATCTTGCAAAAATGCCCTGTAAGGTACCTCAATTTGTTGTGAGTAAGCATGTTTACGTAGTAATACTTCAATGACAAACTCTTGGAAAATTTTATATATCATTAATGAACGTCTTGTCTGTCCTTAACATACCCATATACTTTTTAAAATATTACTACATGTACTAATAATTATATGCATTATATACATGTATTTACCAAACATAACAACAATGTTGTTTGTGGACTCATCATTTTTGTCTGAAACACCAATGTAGACCGATCAGCAGCGATCCAGGTCTGAATTTACTCAATTTAATGATCAGAAAATAAATAAAAAAAAATAAAGGATCTGTTAAAGAGTATCATTAAATTTATTCATTATTTTATTAGAGATAAGTCTCTATTATAGAGAGAATGGCAGTGTCCATGTTTTGCTATGTGAAACCCTGAATATGTGTCGGATCAAAGGTAAAATAGGAGAAGTACAATGAGACTATATAACAAAGAATCTGTGAACGTTTCATTCAATTTCATTCAAAGCGTTACAGTCGAACGTACAGACGGATGGACGGATATCCAGATCGCTATATACCATCCCACTTTTCAACCGGTGGTAAAAAAAATCACTAATCAGTTTCTATTCATTGAATGTAAACAAGTAAAACTATTGCAATGTATATGAAGTAACATCTAACATAAGACTCCATTTAAACTTTTTCATACTGGTTCCCCTTTACTATACAAGCTATTATACATGTTCAACGAAATGTTGAGAAAAATAGTTATGAATAATTAAAAATAATTAACCATGTTTATAGATTTGGGGGAATTAATGTTAGTTTTTCTTCATCATAAGCATGGTATGGGTAGGATAAATCCAGACGCCTCCATTCACCAACCAGGAGAGACCAACTGTATGGTGGACATCGTACAGTCCGTTAAGATTTGCACGATGGCAAGCTCCGAACCACCATCCGCCGTGGTTATCTGCGGCACAGTTTGCGGTAGTGTGGATGTCGTTGTCTTCGTCCCACGTGGAAAAATCCATTTCGTTGAAGTAGGATAGGGAATCAGCTACAGGAATAAGTTTAAATTAGTAAACAATTACTGTTTATAAGGAAATTTTCTGTCCCGTTATATTATCTCCCCTTTCGCTCTAATCTGTCAACTTACAGTTAGGACAGAATCATAACCTATAAATGAGTAAACGATTACCTTTGTAGGGAAATTTTCCGCCCCGTTTTATTTTCGCCCCTAATCATTCAACTACAACTACAATACATGAACTGTCCATACACGTACCAAGCTAGCTTACGACAATGTGTTGTTCTAAGGAAATCTTACTTTCTCAATTTACATGATTCGAATTTTTTTTCATGTTCAGATAAAAACAAATAAAAATGGATTCCCAGTGGCCTGTGATTTTCTGCCACCTGTTCTTGTAGTTTATAAAGAAAATAATCTACAACACAACACTAGTACCCTACAAGTATTTTGAATGCTGTCCTCATGTAGCAGTTTCGTCAAATTTTCTTGTGCACAGCTCACATGTACGTGCTTGTGCAAAGTTTACTTCTAGAATTTACTTACAAAGATTTCCTGTTAGAAAGTTAAACTGTGCTCGATAGTTTCTCTCTTCTGAATCTACTTTGAACTGATACCGGGAAAAATATCGGTAGTAACCAGCTTTTAAAATATGATCAGCATATACTTCCACTCCAAGCGTTTCGTATCCATTAATTGAGAGCTGGTGAATAATTTCATTTCCTACAAAATAAACAATACATATAAAATTATGACATTGTTTTCTTTGGAAGGAGATGCTCATTCCACCATGGTACGTGATCTCACTTCTGATGTTTTGGAGGTATGTGTTTGCTCTGCTCCTATTTTCTATTGTTTAATGAACATTAAAGCTCGAATACTGTTCGTATATGAACATGTATTTCATTTCAATATTTACAATGATTTAAGAAATTACAGGCAGACCAAAAAAGAGTATGCTTTACTCATTTACTTGTATATGCCTTCTACGTCCTTTTCTTACATATGCTGTCTGTTTTTTTCATTAATTAATCTAGTTGATTTTTTGGAAGGATAGATCGATTTTTGCCTTAGGAAAGAATTTTTACTGTTTTTTAACTTTGAAAAAAAATTAAATTCTTCCCTTACATTTTAAAAAAGTGTAACATATTTCAGAAGGTGCTAAAAATTCTCCATGCATAATCGAAATGATTTTATACAAGCTTGATGATTTCGTGTTTCTTCCTTTACAACAAGAACAATTTATTTGCACAATTTGTTTTAAGGTATTAGTAATAGGTACATTTAGCGCATGTTTAAAGCATTTGTATTAGTTTCATGTTTAAAAGATTATTTCAAACTAGTCAAATGGTAACTGAAGGGAAAACTAACATTGTTTTAATTTTGAAATAACTTTTTTATTACATTTAATATTTTAACTCGCCATATTTCCCTTTAAGATGTAAAAATTGTTCGTATATAATTACTAAAAGAAATTATTAAGGCTTCAGATTACAAAGAGAAGAAAATATTTAGCCTCTTTTTAAGTTGCTTTTTCAACAGATCAGCACTTCTATCCACAACGATTTTCCAAACGTATGGGTATGTATATCAAAAAATAATGGATATAAATAAACGTTTATTTAGTTTGAAACTTTCAATGATTTGCAACCCAGTATACATGTACCTATCCAAAACTCCGTCTCCAAGTGACCGAATCCATATCTATATTCCTGCCAAGACCGATTAAAAGGCACTTGTCCATTGCATCTTCTTTGAATAACCTGTTGGGAAAAATATAAATTCTTCTTACTATGCAAAAGGTTTCAATATTGACTAAATCTTAGTTTATTATTAAAATTTGTCATATTGACTTAAATTTTATAGCTCAAGTTTCAAAATCTGCAATAATTGACGATCATATTAATAATCAACATCCTCATCAAATAAGATCATTTAATTAACATACCAACCATTCCTCCCCATTTTTGAAAACTCTTGGTACAAGGAATGATGTAAACCCAAGTGTCATTTCTATTATCGAGGTAAAAAGTCCGGGATATTGACACAGAGAGGAGCTGGCTGCAAATCAACACAGACATCATTATTTTCAACATCGTTGTAAGCAAGACAACAACTGCAATTTTGTTATCGACAAATGGAAATTAAATGTTTCAAAAAGGTATGTATTTGAATGTAAAAGAAATTGATCTTTATTTCTACAAACTAATTCGTCAGAGTAATGAAGTTTTATTTTTAAAAAGAAAAGGGAAAAGGGTAGATATTTTGAATCACACAGCTTTCTGTGAGCTCCGTTCTCTTTTACGGCACCTTTCCTATTAAAAGTAAGGGATCACGTTCAAACCTTCTAATTTTTTTTTTATTTTTTACGTAAGCAAACTTTTAGAACTCGAACTCCATGAAATTCATTCAGAATTTTTTTGCCAAAGCGACCTTTTTCTTTTTTAAACTTCCCTGACATTGAATGATCACATTTTACTCTTGTATATTGAAAATAGATGAACCGACCTAGAACAGATAGATTACAAAAACACATAGTTGAAAGATAAACAGTCTGCTTAAATATCAGCATTTGACATTAACTATGCGCTCATTCCGTATGAAAAATGTAAAACTAACGGACAGTGATCTATCTAAAAAAAAAAATCGATGAATACAAAAAAAAAGAAGGAAAAAACTCTGTTAAGGGGGCATAAAACACAATCCCCTGGAAATTCTTAGGTAGAGACAAGTGCCTGAAAGAATTTTAAAGCATTCGTGTTAACCACTGTATTGATTTAATGGATCAAGAAACATTAAATCTGACCTAGTAGATGTATGACAGTCATGTATAATTCATGTCCAGTCTATTGTAAAAAAAGTACCTAGTTAAAGTCACTAAGATGACTAGTAAATTTACAGTCTATATAACCAATACCTCAAAAGTAGTCTTACTAGATATTGGGTATATCTTTTCAATTAGATTAGTAAATCTAGAATTGATGAGTAACTTTCACTATGTATCTGACCCCCGCTCCACAACTCATCATCTTAGCCAGTAAACTGAAAGACTACTATTCAGGACAAACGCTTTACGAGGAACACTATTTAAATTAACTAGGTTTTTATGAGTGTTCACATTTTTTTTTATTTCCTAAAAAGAAGCATTTAAATAACACAGAAAGGTACAGGGTATATATCAGATGTAATTCAGAGAATTTATTTCAATATACTTTACGATTTTCAAAAATACATTTTTAGTGAACTTGTTTGTACATATAATCTATTTTTTGGTCGCATTAGTTTGACCAGCTCAACACCAATAATTTATTAACATTGTTTTGATAATAAATTTTTCTACGTAGTACTTCGTAAACTCTACATGTATCATACATGTAACATGAGGCTCACGGCTTGTTTGAGCACTCAACACAAGTGCATACTTTTCTTTGATAAAACCTCTGTTTGTTCCAGGGAACCGTATTTTTTCTTGCTCTTGATTCAATTTGTTTACTGGACTTACGCAATTGATCACTATTGTTATCTTTTACAAAAATTCTATTTTATCTGTTTCAAATAATCATTAGCATAATAGAGAATTACGTACTATTTGAAATAAACTCCCAATTTCCATCCTCACACAGCATTTGGAAATGTATTTCGTCATTATTTACCCCAAATGCATTTTGATCACCTTTGTAGTTGTAGTTGTAGGTGATTTTGGAGCCCACCTGCTCATTTTTAGATTTAAAATCGGCATTGAAGAACGAAGGAGGTAACCCACAATCTGAAAAGAATTTTTTTTAAAAATTGCTACAAAATAAATTTGCATCTCTGTGTATGAAAATATACGGTTAGAGTTTTATATCTAGATCCCCTTTCCTTTTGTTTGATGAATCACTCCTGAACATTAATATGGATTGTAAAATGATGCAATAGACCAAAAGATCAGGTCGTTTAACGTTCAGAGAGAGAGAGAGAGAGACAGACAGACAGATAGACATTGAGAAGTGTTAAACTAAAAACCAGTTAGCAACTGAAAATTACAATACCGGTATATACAGAATATAAATTATAACAAGTTATTAATAACAAATGGATTTCAAATATATCAAAGACAAAATAAACAAAAATTGCATTACATTATATTATTCATGTTTTGATTTCATGAAACTTATGTGGCTGAAAAATGTGGGATTTTTTTTTACCTGACATTCTACAAGTAAATCCCTTAATCCCGTTGACAGAAACACATATTTCATTAAAGTTGCAAGGATTTGACGAACAATCTCCAACAATTCTCTGCATAAAAGATTATATGAATAGGTTAAATTTCAAACAGTAAAGTAAAACATGTGTAACACATAGTGATGCTATGTCTCTTTATAAAACTGTAACATGACAACACAAATAAACTGTTAAGATTATTGGATTAAAATGGTTTTAAGAGTACTAGCTTTTGTTCAGTATAAATATTATATTCTCGGGATAACTAATGTAAGAAAAAAATGACATAATACTTTAATATCGTTGATTTGGAATCTGTATGAATAGAAAAATAATTTTCAAACAATTAGGAACAAAAATTAAGCTACAGTTAATAATTACTTTTGTCAAAATTTATGATTACAAAAAGTAATCTTTCCAACACATTGAAATGGAGCATTGTAATGTTTTGGCTTCAAAAATGTATATTTTGAATCTTCTATTTCGTGTTAAAACAAATTAGATTGATTATAATCATTAATTATTCATAACATTTACAAGCTTAAGAGAAATTTTTATTAAAGAAATTGGGATTTTAATAAAATACTTTTTTTTTGTTTTTAATTTTAAACTCACTGAATTCCACGAACTTTTTTCACTGAAGATGAAATCATCGGCCTCTACATTTTGGACGAGAGGAAAAGACAAATACGATGCTAGTTCATTCATTTCACAGAAAAGTTTGCTTCTCGAGTAGTTGACCGACACACATCTTTTTCTTCGAAGACATTCTTCAATACAGTCAATAAAGTTTATACCACTGTTGTAATGAAACGTGCATGCATTTTGGTCTTTTTTCCACTGTATGTCATAAAAACCTTCGATAAGATCTGAAATGGAAAATTTGTAAAATAACAATAGGACTACAAGAATTACTCTTAGAAAAAATACTGCAGTTATCATTTTCCGATTATGCAGGGGATATGAACATCACATGCCCACTACGCAAAGACAATACTTTGAATGATATTTATATGTAACTCCTTTTTCAGGTCAATAATATGCACAGATAGATCTGTTGTGCAGTGATAACCTGTGTACATGGATGGGGAAAATATATATATATCATATTAATAAAAACCTTAAAAATTTAAATATCTTTAAGGTGATGTTTTAAATGATAGTAGTTTAAATTTTAAGTGCAAGAAAATGAAAGACTTTATGCCTTTTGATCCTATTTAGTTTACCTTAAATGTTTTCAATCCCTGGACATTTCAGTTCTCTCAAATATTGCCTTTTAAGACAAATCTACTTTTCTCATATGAATTATTTTCTACTTCTAAAAATCTAGCTGAGGAAAAAAAAACTTTTTTTTATTTTTAACAGGTATCTAAAATCAAAATATAATGTCGCATTTTTTAAAAAGAAAATCTTCTAGTGTTTCAAAAAATTACTATAAAAATGAATAAAAAGATTTTTCAAGTCTTCAGTATTCCTAAGAAATATACGTCAAAAACATAAACAGTGAACACAAGGCCAATTCTGATCTATCTAGCAATTTCGCAGAAATATACATATTAAGGTCTTCCGTTTCCAACGGAAGACCTTCTACTGATTCTGTTGGTAAAGATTATTTTTCTTTTTTTTCTTCTGCTTCCTAGACCGCAACTTTGAGGCCTCATATCTCGCTCATTTCTCAACGGATTTCGCTCAAATTTTCGGACGTTATAGACGTTAATAAACTCTATCAGAAAACTGTCTAAAATTTCAAAAAGCCACTTCCGGTTTTGAGTTATTTCCCTTTAAAGGAAAATTTATAGGCTTTCGTTTCCAGACAAAGGCTCAGAGACGGCTAAAGCTGGAGCAGAAATTCTACTGATTTTAGATAATAGATTGATTGAAGTTGTGCACATCGTTTTTTGTTTTTCGATTTCTCTATTCAAAATGGCGCTATATAGGGGTCAAAAATTAGAACGCTTAAAAGAACCAAAAATTACTCATATTTTTCTTTTTATCTTCTAAACTAAAAATATTTTGTTAAAGTATATAGAACATAATTTGTGCAGAATTAGAAGATCTTTCAAATGATATGTCGAAAAAAGGGCTGACCCCTAAATTAAAGGACCTAGAGGGGCCAAAAGTTTTTTCCAGATATCTCAAAAAGTATTGAGAATTTGTTATACATCAAAGAAGCAAAGTTGTTCAAAATATCAAGCTTTATCTAAGGGGGTCGTCAAAATACATCCGGCGACGTCACTTCTGGTCGAACCGGAAGTAGTCAGAAAATGTATAATTTTGCCGTTTTTGACAGGTTTTTGGGTAACATGTGTCACTAGAAGCTTAAATATTAATTTTCCGTCCGTTGTCGTCACTTCCGGTCAAACCGGAAGTACCAAAGAATGGCTTAATTTTGCAATACTTAACATAGATTTGGAGGATTAACCCATTTTTGGACCTCATTTCTCTTTTTTTTTAAATGAAAGTAACTTCCGGTCAAGCAGGACGGAAGACCTATTCGTTGCTTTGCAACGAGCTCGGCTCTAGTTTAGATTACATCTGTACGTCTTTTTTTCGCATGTCATACAGTTACTATCACTGACTGTCCTAGCTTTCATAATAATCATTCACTAAAAGTAAGAAGCTATTTTTACCTTACCGTATTGGTCATTAAGGTCTTCTGTTTCCAACGGAAGACCTTCTACTGATTCTGTTGGTAAAGATTATTATTCTTTTTTTTCTTATGCTTCCTAGACCGCAACTTTGAGGCCTCATATCTCACTCATTTCTCAACGGATTTCGCTCAAATTTTCAGAGGTTATAGACGTTTATAAACTCTATCAGAATGCAGACTAAAATTTCAAAAAGTCACTTCCGGTTTTGAGTTATTTCCCTTTAAACGAAAATTCATAAGCTTGCGTTTCCAGACAAAGGCTCAGAGACGGCTAAAGCTGGAGCACAAATTCTACTGATTTTAGATAATAGAAGGATTGAAGTTGTGCACATCGGTTTTTGTTTTTTGATTTCTCTATTCAAAATGGCGCTATATAGGGGTCAAAAATAAGAACGCTTAAAAGAAACAAAAATTACTCATATTTTGCCTTTTATCTTCTAAACTAAAAATATTTTGCTAAAATATATAGAACATAATTTGTGCAGAATTAGTAGATCTTTCAAATGATATGTCGGAAAAAGGGCTGACCCCTAAATTAAAGGATCTAGAGGGGTCAAAAGTTTTTTCCAGATATCTAAAAAAGCATTGAGAATTTGTTATACATCAAAGAAGCAAAGTTGTTGAAAATGTCAAGCTTAATCTAATGGAGTAGTCAAAATATGTCCAGCGTCGTCACTTCCGGCCAAACCGGAAGTAGTCGGAAAACGCGTATTTTTGCCGTTTTTGACAACTTTTTGGGTAACATATGTCTCTAGGAGCTTAAAAATTAATTTTCCGTGCGTCGTCGTCACTTCCGGTCAAACCGGAAGTAGCAAAAAATGGCTTATTTTTGCATAAATTAACATAGCTTTAAAGGATTCAAAGTATTTTGGGGCGTTATTTCTCATTTTTGTTAAAAATGAAAGCTACTTCCGGTCAAACAGGACGGAAGACCTACTCGTTGCTTTGCAACGAGCTTTGCTCTAGTTTATAATTACTTTTTTATGGGTTCGAAATTAGAAAAATTGAAGGTTTTTCATTCTTCCCGATTTTTATAACACCATATTAATTAATATATACCATTAATCCAATTTTAAATGACAAAGTAAATTTTTAAAGACGGAAATTTAGATTGAACATGAGCATGAAATAACTTTAATTCAACATTTGCCACTACCCTGTTTTCCATAGTAACTGTTATGTAGCAATTCGTAAAATTATTCGGAAAAATTTGACGTTTTACAACATTCAGATTATATGCTTGATTTTATAATTGGTACCGCCCACTTACAGAATTAATAAACATTTCCTATCTATTTTTACGTATAGGGTCATTTTCCCACAAATTCTTCTAAAGACTAAAAAACTGACAATCTCAATTTTGGAATTTTTTGAATGTTACATTTTTACAAAGATAACATCGAATTTTGATTGGTTTGTTTCTGGTATCATGCTCTTATCTTGAGTAACATTTTTATCAAAATCCGTGACTTTGCTCGCCAAAAGGCTTACATATAATTTTTCTTGCATATGACATGTACATGAATATTTTATATTGGGATTTATTTTGCATTAAAAATGAAATGGATTTAAATATCTGGAAATTTTAGATTTGTTTACTTACAATTTTACAAAGTAGTTTTGTTCAAACATTTTACTATTACCATCTTCATTCAAAATGAGTAATCTCAATGTTTTATTATGTAGGCTTAACAAAGCATACTTTTAAAAATAAAGAACAATATATTTTGGAGATCTCTTTCTCCTTTCTAAAGTCTCTGCTCAACTACTATTCCTTTTCAAAACATGTCACAAATCGAAATGATATTATGTTTGCATTCCAAATGTAAAAAATGAATGGTCCTTTTCGAATACTTTTTTTGTAATTATCTAATGGGGTTTACGCATTTTTGAGGATATGATAACTCATGAAAACCGGTTGTCAATCGCTTTCTGTTTCACCAGAAGTACATTGCACTCAACTGTCCTTTTTTTTTAAAATTTATTTAAAGGTTTCCATAACTTATCTGGAGCACCTGATTTATTTTTCTTTGAAAGAAGGGTATTTGAATGGTACGTCATTAATCTAATGTTAGTTTTTACAAATTGCAAAGAATAATTATATACATGTATAACAGACAAGACATGTTAGTGAAACACTGATGTCCCTGTATATAGCTTATGGTGAGGGGTTTATATTTCTAAAATGCTGATCAAACTCCAAAGTCAAAATGTCAAAATTGTTGGTATCCAAAGAAAGGGTCATGTCAGAATGAATAAACCTTTGTAATATTAAAGCCCTAGTTCTTACTATTCAAAAGATATTGTGAAGGTTTATTTTTTTTAAGCTAGCCAAACTATAAGGTCAAGGTCAAAAGTTAAAACCTAAGAAATGTCATACAGCAAAGAATACATGCATCCGTGAAATATGAAAGCCACAGACCAACACACGTAAAACTTATGGGTAAGGTTAAAGGTTTTTTGCAACTTTTCAAACTGTCACCGTACAGACAGTAAAGTATTTTAAAACCTAGGCGTCTATAATCTTGAATTAAATATTGTTTTGCATATTTTTCTTCTCTTGTAACCTTTTATTTAATTCACACTCTGGAGTAAATTGAGTTACTGATTATTGCATTAAAATCTTTGTGTAAAGGTTACTTCATCCCCATATTAGAAGGATGTAAAATGTGTTTTATCCGCTTAATCAAAATTTGTTAACATGCATTATAAATGTTGACATGCTTTAAACTAGGCCATTTGACATTAACATCAAAATGTTACTTACTTGACGTCTTTTCCTCGAATTCAATAAGAGGTGTCTTAAAGATCGTTGCTTGTTAAAAGAATCTAAACTCGGTTTTTGTTGATTTTGATAAGGATAATTGACAAAGCTCCTTTTTTTAGTTATACTGACATATAACACTGGTATTTCTTTCATAATTCAGTCACAAATCAAATTCTACGACTTAATTTTTTTTTTTCGATTCAAATCCCTCCTCTCCCATAATTAGTCATTCGTTGCACAGACTTCTACAACAGTGCAATAAGCGGAGTGTTACATGTAACTATTCTGTGAATGAAATATCCGCCTTAAATGGTATAAATTTGTGAGCATTTAAGGATACATTTTATCTTAAAATGCCTTCAATTGTAGTACAGGGTGTCCCATAATATATGATACCATTTTAAATTATTGTCAGAAACGCAGGTCTTGACCAATTTCTTTGAAATTTGTCTCATTAAATATTTGAATAAATACAATTTTTAGCAACAAATAATGTCAGTTAAAACTTTTCACATAATTGGAATAATGTAGCCACATAATTACATCAAAAAATTGCTAAAAATGGCATTTCAAGCAAAATGGATGTATCAAACAAGCTAGGTATACCCTCATTTCAAAACTAATTATCAAATCCAGTCTTAAGATGTTGTTACTAAACCTAAATCCTAATCTCTAATTTATCTAAAAAGGCATATTTCCGATGGAAATCCAGGTTACAACTAAAGAGAAATAAGCTGTTGTCCTAAGTTATAGAATTTTGTGCAATGCCCACACATGATCATTACCCAGACTGGACGTCATGTAGGGGACACAATTTTAAAACGATAGCATTTTTCAAAATGGACTCATTATTTTGTGTTTCATTCAATGTCCATCAAATTGTGTGAATAAAATCGGACAGAACATAAAATGATTAAGGTGCATTAGGTCTAATTCAATATTCATTACATTTTATTTATATAATCATGAAATGGTATCATATATTATGGGACACCCTGTACCAGGATAAGAAACACTGTGTTCCATTTAGCAACATTCTCCTTATATATAATAATCTAATAATTTATATATTATATTTGTATAATTTATCATTTCGCATGTCCTTCTTTAACTTTACAATAGCATTTATATTTTCAGTTCTTCCTTCAATCACATTTATAATCTTAAAGAAACGGATCTCCTTTTTATCATGAATTATATAGGTAGCCATTACAAGTCTTGATCACATGTTTACTGCTCAATTATAATGATTAGCTACGTCAATTATAACATAATTCTTAACTCTTAAAGTTTACCAAAACTCAACAAAGGTGTTTTGAATAATTATCAAAAATTTTAATTTCAATTGTCGAATTTCAAGACTGATTTAGAGCTCCAAACAAGCTCGAAATGTAAACAAGGCTTGTGACCTGTTTTTGTTTTTATAGGTTAAAGATACTAATATAAATTCGTTAAAAGCAGATTTTTTTCAATAAAGACGTTAATTCTAAAAACGATTACACAGTTTCTAGTAATTTGCCGAGTCTCGTTTTGTTATAAATATGATATTTTCTATATACGTGGATATAAACAAGGCACAAGCCTGTTCTGTATACATTGTATCTCCTTTGTAAATCAACAAATGATGTTCACTATTTTGCTGATCATTTGAAATACTTTTATTGATAATTGAAAACATTAAAAAATCAGTTGAAACTGTGTCCTTGTCCCTTTCAATGACTTTATACACGTATCTTTTATCTTTTTTTTTTAAATAAGGTGTTTGAAAATACGATATATTTTTCCTATTTTTTTTAAGTATCAATTAAATCATCTCAGTTAAAGGTAAGTCACTCGTCAGCTTTTTAGAAAAGTTCACGCAGAACCTCTTACTTAAAAAATATTTATCAAAATTCAAATTTTATAAAATATTTATATTCAACAATGTACATTTTCTAACATTCATCGAAAAAACTGCTTAAAAATCTACAAAGAAGCAAGATTTAGAGGGACTATTTCTTGTGGTGGAAGGATGTTCAGCAGAAATTTCTGCAAATCTGCACATTTATTAAATATAATGTCTTGAATCTTTAGCCTCACATACTTTTACTTGGAGAATATTTTCCGTTATGATTTTGCAGGAATATTCAATATAGGTCTTAATTTATATTTTTAGAACAAGTTTTACACCTTCACTCAACAAACTTTGCCTAGAAGTGAAGATATATTAAAGAAGTCAAGATAAAATTTTCACCATTTTTTGCCTGAAAATCACATATTTTGACCAATATTTCAAAATTATCATCACTGACCCCAACTTTTTCTTTCATTATTTTAAACTACTCGATACTTGTGACTGATCAGCACTTAACTCCTAAAAAGCTTGATATAAGAAAATATTTTATTGCCTATTTAGTTTTTAAATACCCCAAATATGTTATTTTTTTAGTGCAAAAAAGGTCACACAATAATAAACGCGCATTAATTTTCAAGATTTGTTCAATGATAAATATTATTCAAACTATTACATGTAAAATAAGATTAAATTTATTTACCTAGTAACATCTGATAAAATAAAATTAGAGATAAAGTAATAAATCAAAGAGTTAAAATTTAAGTGCAAAAAGGTCAATTTAACTGTACCATAGATCAGTAAGATGCACACTGACCCCCTATTTTCTCTGCGATTTTGAGTCATACTATATGAGTACTTATCCAAAATATACTTCCCAAAAAATCCTTGATTTAAGAAATTTGACGAGTGACTTACCTTAAGACTTTACTTTTATCAAAGTCTCATATTTATTCAGAGCCTAAATGGATACAAGACATTTGAAGCATTAAATTCTGAGTTTGGACGATTGCAATAGAACTTAGATTCAGTCATTCCTATAAACTTTTAAGTTCGTATTTCTCTTGCATTTTAGGAAATCTTTTCAAAATTAAATATTTGCTTCTGAAGCATCTTTTCAAGTAATAAAATGGAATTTAAGGGAAGTAACTTTTTTCATAAATATTTTTATTAATAATTTTGTTTTTCTAGACATTGATTACAGGAGCGAGATGAAGTGATCTATACAGTAAGAATATCAAAGGACTTTAAAGTACAATTATTTTAACAATATCGATTCAACGTTTCCATAATAAATTGTTTTATTGCAACACGAGCATGGGAACTTTAAATTAAATAAATATGCTGAAATATGTAGGAAATTTATAATTATATTTGGAGAAATTATTATTTTTCGTGTTTCATTGATTTTTTTGTTCGTGAGATTAATTGGTTGCTGTTTTACGTCACATTCAAATAATTTTCACTCAAAGAGAGACCTCTCCCTATAACAGTGAATGGCTTCAAATGTTCACCTTTACTCGGCAATCATAGCCACTGAGCAGTAAAGAATCTTTATCGTGCCAATGCCGGGCCTTGTCGCAGGGCTTCAGTTACTAATGTCTCATCCAAAGGAACACAACTTTCACTTCAAGTGTCGGACCTGCGACTTTCACTATAAGTGCCAAGCCCATGGCGATGGAACAGTTACTACCCAATTTTTATCGACTAAGGTCAGTTGTGGTTATTGCCAATCTTTGCTTTCGATATCAAAGATGAGTTCCTTTAGATTAACGCCTCTTTAAATCAAATTATGGCGGACGTTTTTCATACTAATTGTTAGTCCATTATTTATAAACTGAATTGCCGACGGATTTCCCCGTTATTTCCCGATCATGACAAGGAGCAAACGGCGGGTGTGACCAGTCAGCAGGGGATGCTCACTCGTCCATGGCACCTGATCCCATCTCTGATAATTCGGAGTTCCGTGTTTGCTCTGCTCCTATTTTGTATTGTTTTTATGGACTTTTGATCTTGAATACTGTTCGAAGTCTCCATAGGTTAACTTTCATTTGTAACAATTAGTATCAGGAATAACTCAACGCTTGGACAGAGGACGTTATCGGGTTTCTCTCTGATCACTTTTGTGATGGACATTCAATTATAGAATATAGAAATAGAAACAGCTTTTTTTAAGGACTGTCTTCTCAGCTTTAGAAATTAAAATTTATTGATCAATGACCCCAAACACACGATATAAACAAAACATGTAAAGTAAAATAACTGTTTATGAAGGAACATCTTAATTATTTTAAAAGTATTACATACATGTACTGAAAAATTACTTATAGCAGATATGTAACTTGTTATTTTAAAAGAAAATTTTCATTTTTTTGTATTCGATAAATTCTACATCAAATTTATTTAAATATCAGTTTTAAGAAAATATAATTACAATTTTTTAGCATAAACTTATAGTTTTAATCATTCCTTAAAAATTCTGGGAAAGTATTCAACTTTTTCTTTTATAAAACCATTTATTTTCTGTTCCAAAAATTCATTTTATCATTATCATATAATGTCAAGTTTTAAGAAAATAGGTTTCAAAACATATTATATGAAAGAAAATCAATAATAGTCCAGGCAAACTGTCATAAACCTCAAACAAATTGCAACAGAATTTTTTTCTTCATTAATAATTAGTAAATTGTTTTCTAATTAACATATAAAAACTCTAGAAAAATAAATAAAGGCGAAAGATGTCTTTTTTAGAAAAAAATATTTACTAGATTGATAAAAATATGTATTGCAGAAATGTGCTACCATATGCAACAAGGGAGACAATTTTAACCACTGTAAACAAACCTCTTTTCATTTAAAACTAGTGCTAATTGTAACGGGGACCGTTACAGATGTTCCCCAAACGCTCCCCATGTCCCTTATCGTGCCTTATTCCTCTAAGACCTTTTATAAATATGCTAAGTATCCCAGGATTTCATTTAAGAATATAAAAGTTACAATGATATCAACTATCAACGATATATTGTTTAACGTTTTGCATGCGCGCACACGTACATGTACATGCATATGCAAGATGATTATGGCATGTTGATTAAGCGATTAACATATATTTCTATCCCGCGAATCAAAGAAAAAAATACATACATAAATTTACCATTTTTCAAGCATATGTCATATTTTTAATATATCGATTCACATTTTATTTCTCTACTTATTTTAACCTCGGGCTCAAAGTTGGTTTTATTCCGACGACAAGGCAGGGTTAAAGTCGACTAAGGGTATCACGCCAATACCTAACCAATCAAAATGAACTTATTCAATAGTAGTTCCATACATGGAAAAGGGATTTTCCTTTCTGTTCAGAATTTTTTTAATATTTCCTCTCAGGCCATTTTGACAACTCTGATACCTGTGCCTGGTAAATTTTATATACTTTGTAAATAAATATATAAAGGTTTTTTGACCGGAACTATTCATTTTTTCCAATGCATAGGGGGCTACTCTCTGGGTTTTACAAGAGATGTTTAAAAAGACATTCGTGTCAGCTAATGTGACCTATATTGTTTAACACCTTCTTATTAATATTTTTTTCATGAATGCAAATATCTGATTATTTTACGAAGGAGCGTACATGTATATTGATTTTTAATATACCGAAAATCGCTATTTCTGGGGATTGCGTAATTCTAAAAAAAATTCAAATAAATTTCAAAGGTAAATTAAACAAAGGATGCTTGGTATTAAAATATTATTTCAAATCAGTAGAATTGAATGCTATTAACGACATCTGAATAAATAGGCTATAAAAGGCTTATATGCCAACTTTGGTCATCTGCACTTTAATTTTAAACACGACAGGATTTGTAATTTTTTCTGTATAAATTAATAATTTCTATATACTTTGGAAACTCAAATGAAATATTTTAATACACTTTCCTCGAGCTCTTTTCTGCAGTTTTCCTGAAATTTTATGTGGGTCCGAGGTGTTATTTGAGTTTAACAGTGATTCTCTACGTTGCCATTAATTTGATTTGTTTGTGTGTGTGTGTGTGGGGTGGGGTGGGGGGTTATTTTTATTCTTAACCTATTTAACGTTGGAGTTGAATCTTGTATCTTATTCCAAGAACTTAAGATTGATTGTGACATTTGGATGAAAAGTCAAGGTCATTAAAAACCACCACCTCTTTAACTTCTAACCTGTCAACCGAAATAAACTCTGAAAGGTGTTTCTAGATACATGTACATGTACTTCATGTTTCTTTTTACCCTTGGGTCAAGGACAAAGGTTAAGGTCGATTTCAAGTTCATAGGTCAAGGTGATTTTGGTAAATAGCTAATATCAACATTTTATTCAGGTTACCAGTGACCTTGACCTAAGTTTCAAGGTCAAGGGTAAAAAGATCTGCATGCTTCAGTATGTTACATGTCTTGACATTTAGAAGTTCTTAATTCTGCATGAACATCAAACACTCAAGTATACTGTCTTTTAATACATTGTGTGCGGTCGCATGTGCATGCACGTCCATGCATTTACTTTTGATAGTAGTATAATGTAGGCAATCATTATATCTATTCATATTTGAAATTTCACCCTGTATTATTGAGAACCAAGAAAGTTGTAGGCATTTAAAGTTTTAGCCAATCAGATTGCAGCACACGTGCATGTGCGTGCGTTCATGATTATTCTTATATATCATGCTGTAGATCTTCATAATGTAAGACTATGTTCAAAATTTCAAAGGATTTTGTCAGAAAACAAAATAGATATTTAGACTTTTAGTTTCAGCCAATCGCAGCGAAGGGCACCTGCATGCGCGTGAGATCTTGCTATTTTGACCATGTCATCATGTCTATACTACTATTATATCCTTATATTATGAGTTTCAAAGCATTTCATCCAATATTTAAAAAGTTACGGCTAAATCTATTATATTGGTCATTTCACGTGTTACACGTGCGCGCACATGCACGCACGTGCGCGCAAAATGACCTTCGTTCCGCACATCTACATAACATACCTAGTGACCCTAAAAAGGTTTCACCTAGATCGGATGAGTAGTTTACGAGAACACTCGCGGACAAAAAAGTACCGGAGAACAAAGAAAAAATTCAGAAAAAGTAAAAACAATATGTTCCCAAACTTCGTTTGGGGAACATAACAAGCATAATAAAATTAATAATTCATTTTGTATACCTTCCAGGGTTTAAATTTTACATATATACTGAAGATATAAGATTCGAGAATTTTATATATTTCTAAACGTAGTGTTAACTTCTCCTTTACTAGATGTTTGAAACATTAACTGATTAAGGGAAAAAATATATGGAGAGTCGTTAGTTGTTTTTTTTTTTCAATATATGTATAAAACTATTTTATTAGCTAAAAGTTAAACTTTTGCTGTTTGACTTTGTTTAAAGATTTTTTTCTTCTTTAGAATGTTTATTCTATTGGTGAGATCTACTTTGCTAGATTAAAAAAACATGTAATATAGATTAGAAAATCTTAAAAAAATGTTTGGTTGCCCTCTCCCGACCGACTAAAATGGCTCAAAACTTTTTCTTACATTCCAGGACATGATATTTTATTTTTATCCTTCTTATCTCTTCAACAAATACATTGAAATTTTCTGGGAAAAGAATTTTCCAAATAATTTTATTCTGAGTCTGGCGAAGCATTATTTGTTTATTGAATTGTTTATTTGCATTAAACAAGCATCATTTTAAAGATGGCCTTATTCTTGACCCGTGTGTATGTATATTCAGTATTGCAATGGTGCTCATTATGTACAGATTATTTTATTGTACATATAATTTGTGAACCTATTTCTTAAACATTATGAATCACGTTGATTCATATTTAGCTTCTGGTTGGTTCTTAACATAACCCCGGAGCCAAGTAGGGTCACACAAGGGATTTAATTTTATGTGAAGTCTTTGAAATAGGCCGCATTGTAAGATTTCATATATTCTTTTAAAACATATTGTAATATATTTTAATATTCGTCCATTTCTGCTTTTTAAAAACTACACAATATTTTCGACTTATCCAAATTACAGCAGTGAGAGATCTTTTTCGTGGGATTTCGGTTTATAGGTCTCACCCAAAGGACCCAGATCGGTTGATTGCATGTTGTTTTACGCCCTGCTTAAGAACTTTCACTTAAAATTATCCAAAATGCACATGCATATATAGGAAACATTATTAAAATTCTTTTTTCCTATCACAGTATAACCTTTATCATTTAAAACAGCATAGAAAATTTTAATTGTCATAAGAAAGACTCTATGCCATAGATAAACAGCGCTAGTTTGTTTGTTGTTTAACATCCCTCTCAAGAATTTTTCACTAATGTGTAGACGCCACCATGCACATACAAGTGGAGAGCTGAAAATTTTGTCCTTTACTCAGATCTCGGTTTATAGGTCTAATCTTAAGGTTCCAGATCGGTTGATTGTATGTTGCTTTACGCCCTGCTTGAGAACTTTTTACTTAATAAATAAAAACTTCACCATATACCGAATTTAGATTTAAATTTAAATTTAGAATTTTACTCGGCGCTTAGGGTCATTGAGCAGTGAGGGTTCTTTATCATGCCAACGCCTACATGTAACATGAAACGGTTTCATCCGGAAGACCTGCAACGTTGACTTCAAAGTGCAAGAGCTTAATAAATAATGTGATATCCCCCTACCACCACACGCACAATTACAAAATAAATCCGAAAGAATATAAAAACTAGCAATGGACATTATATTAAATACAGCGAGAAGCAATTCGAATACTATATTGAGGTTAACATTTAGGATAGTTCAACCAGTTCCAGTTTCAAGATCATCACTAATGCATTTTGAGGGATTCCATGTCATATTCAGTTGACTTATCTTTATATCTTTAACGTTTCAAATAAAAGCAATGGGAGAATCTGAATTCTAAGACTTTGTTTTACTAAACTATAAATATAACGTATTTTAGATGAATGCCTCATGCATATATACATTGCTATAAAGGAAGATATGTCGGGGAGGGGGGGGGCTGCGCCCCCTCCCTCTGAGATTTTTAGAGTTTTAGTTCTACCGGTATGTAATGTCCATGAACCCATTCCCCACTCATTAAAATGTCAACAAGTCATATACCTTATAAAAATAGACTACCCTATCCCCTGAAAAAGGTTTTGAAGTTTGAGATAATTTCATATAAGGATGGGTATCGGCAAAAATTCCATATTACAATATATCACGATTTTTCCCTTAAATATCACGGTGATATCATGGTATTTTTACAAGCAAGTTTTACAATGATTTAAGATGACATTATCTTTCTTAAAAATATGCTTGAAAAACAAAATTTCACTTTTTTGAAATTTTTATCTACATAAAAATGATTATTATTTGGATGGTATAGTGCTGTTCTTTTCACCTTTTACAATTTTGTTTAGACTTTCGTTCATTCTTATTTGAAAGGTTGAACAAATAAATGAATAATTTCTGGACTTTATGATATGTACCTAAATACCGGTATTGAGGTTTCCATATCACAATGCGTATTACCCAATAAAAATTGCGATATACCGGTATACCGATACTATTACATATCCCTTGTTATAAATTTATTATAATTATTTGTGATGATTTATTAATTAATTTCTAATTAATTAATAAATATCAAATTATTTTGTATTCTATTTGTATATATTTTTTATTTCGGCTTATTAGATAAGTGTATGGTCATTCAGGTGTAACATACAGTGCTACCCTGTTATTTGCCTTTAGGGTTATAATTAAGGTCCCAGCCATAAGTTCTATAAGTCATTTGTTTCTATTGGGTTTTAGTTTTGTGTTCTTGTGTTTATTTGGTTTGTCAAATTCCCTCCATATGTTCTTGGTCTTTCTGGTCATTCTCTGTCCAGATTATTTGTAGAGAGGTGCTATTTATTTTGGTTGTGACAAATTTGACCTAGTACTGACTGAGACTCTCTTCATCTTCTGGTAAGCTAATATTTATTAACTTACTTTTACATATCTTTAATATACTGACACGCAAAAGAAACGCAACAAGCAGTAATCTACACGTATTTGATTTTTTTTATCTATGATTCCCAAAAGCGAATAAAGTTAGGATAAACTCACTTTTCAGAACATCAGAGATTTGATAAAAATGTTAAATGTTTATCTTTTAACTTTACTAAGTAACATATGACTGTTAAAACACCCCCCTCCCAGCCATTCAAGTAAAACGTGCAAACTGTCCTAAACAACAATTGCAGCTTAATTTCTACGATACAGTAGGTTCATTAACACCGAGATCTGAGCGAAGGAAACATTCTTTGGCATTTTTAAATCCCCGTTTTTCAGATGATTAGGTCGAATTTTCTCTTACTTAGAGCAGTGTAGCCACCCTTGGACTTCCGGTACACGGACTGTCCTTAATGCATATGATACGCAAGAACGTGTTGAGGCTAAATGTAGTGAAGTTTCGCATCACCAGCTATCCATCACATTTACAATGAAATTTTCCAGCTACAGCGCTGGAAATGCGTACATAAGCCATTTTCAAGTAGCCTAAGCATCGTTGCAGGAAAGGAAAGGAGAGTTCATTTTTTAGAAATATTGCTGTATTACTTATGAAGTACAGTTACGAACCCTTAAAACTCCAAGATGTTGCCAAATGTTTTGTTAAACATACAATTTTCGATTTCTGATAAGCAGATTCAAACTTGACTTCCGGTTATGGTATAGAAATCATTCAACCGTTAAATTACCGATAATTACCAAATTGAAGATATTCATAAGTTTAAGTTAAAAAATTCTTTACTTTACATAATTATTTCCCGCTAAAGTAGGGTGTTGCGTTTGTTTTGCGTGTCAGTATATAAAGTTCATTAAATGTTAAATCTGTAATTCTTGCAATATTAATTCCCATAGCACTTTTGCACAGTAAGAAAGAGATTTTGGAAGTCAGATTTTTGGGAGTTGAACTATGTTCAATCTCCCATGGTGGTCACGCGATTTCTAGCGCAGTAATTTTACAATGAATTATATAGCAGCTGTCGTGGTGCTTCTGTGTCGGCCGATTTACTCCCCTGTGATATTCAATATAAACTCGCATCAGTCTATATAAACTCGCAGAAACGTCCGCAATAAAAATAGTCCATATCATTTTTCTAAATTAATATAATTTTCGTAAATGATTTGAAAGTAAATTAAATTGAATTATATTTAAATAAACTTGAATAGCATAATTTTGTCATATCTCCGAGAAATGACTCATAAATTTGATTTCCGGATGAGAAAATAGTCCCCGTTTTCTGTCATTTATCATGCAATCGAGAATCATCGGCTGACTCCACTACGCCCCAGTGATGTTAAGAGTTTATTCTGAATAGTAAACTTTTTGATACGTAAGTTTAGTTCATTTTCTCCTTTAAATACCAGTTGTTTCGATGGCCATGTCATTTAAAGGAATGAGAAGATTTAGGAAAATCTTTGGAAAGGGTCGGAATTATTTAAAATAGAGCTTTTGCCTGCTGTCAGATTAAGAAGCTGTGAAATACATGTAATGTCGAAAGGAACGCTAAGGGTTTACACAACTTCTTTCACTTTGTTTCAGCAATGAAGAGACAGAACAACGTTTCGTTTTAAAAAAAAAAATAGTACGGAAAAAAATCACTGTCAGACTTTTATTTGTTTTGACAAGTAAAATGATCTGTTAGACTGGAAAAAGTTTTGTTAGACCAGATACATGTACATGCAACTCATCTTTTTTACGTTGGTAAAGGGAAAAAATAATAGCATTTAAATGCTATTCAAGTTTTTTGATATTCGATATCACGATTTAAAATGACATTAATTTTTAATTTCATGAATTTGTCAGCATTTAGTTGGTCACGTGTTCAACACTTGAACTGAACTTGAAAAAATGTGCGTGGCTTTAATTAATAATTAATAAAACAATTAAAATGAATGAATACATGTGTATGCAGACACATTGCTATAATAATCCCAATGATCGATGTGTGAAAACATATCGTTCCTCATGTTTTTTTCTTGTAATAGCTCGTTAAACTATGTTTGATTTTTAATTACATTTGAATCAAATCAAAATCACAAAATTAAGTGTCACTCGCGTGGTGCAGTTGTTAAAATAGTTTGCGCTAGAGATTCAAAGTAAGGTGTTGATCCTTGCATCACACGTTCCAGCGGGATGCATTTGGAGATGAACTCTTTTGATGAGACCATTATAAAGTATAAACCGAAATCCCATTTCTCTGTAGGTGCTGGCACTAAACGACCCCTCACTGCTCAAAGGTTCCGAGTGCTGTGTATAGGTAAACATTTATAGACCCACATGTAGCTAGCTCCATCGGCAAGTGGTAGTGTCTCAATATGAGTGAAAAATTATCGAACGTAAAACAAACAAAATGTAAAGTATTCAGACATACTTACCTCTCTATAGAAATTACAGTGTACTTGAAATGAAATTTAAAATTTTGGAATATAAAGATAGATACATTTGATAGAAAAGATAAGCACAGCATTCTATAAAAATTAATTATTGTGTCCGAAAAGAACCATTCATACCCAAAAGAGAAAAGCAAATGCTTGTTTTAATTAGAGAAAGAAAAATGACAATCTGTGTCTGTTGATGGTAACATCGAATATAAAGAGTATTTGTTTCTTTGTTGGGACCAAATATCTTGTTCACATTCAAAAGAGAGAAGGAGGCGTTTTGATTAAAATGCTTCATAAGTATAAGGGCAGTGTTTGAGTAATAAAAGGTATTGAAAAAGTTTGAATTCTACCCACAAATTAGTATTTTCGAGTTTGGAAAAACTATTTTTTTTTGGTGGTGGGGTTGTTTGTTTGGTTTAGTCAAATTGTTGTCAGGTTTTATCGGTAAGTTGAATTGTTTTTCTCTGCCCCCCCCCCCCTACACACACTTTCAAAAACGGTGCTAAGTAAATTGAACTTATTTCTAATGTTTGGTGTTGTATCTCTTTCAAATCTGCACTAACTGACCTGTATTTAAAAGTAGCTGCAGAACTGTAGCTCTCCGAAAAAAATATTTTGACAGACCGCATAGCTACAGCACCGCCCATTGTAAAAACAGTACATTTATTGAGCACGAAAAGTTGAACTTATTTCTGGATTACTTCTTTCTAATTCTTACCTCAAACGTGAAAAAGATTTTTTAAAAATCCCTTCCTCCTCTATGAAGTTCGCTTATATTTGACATATGCACGAAGTGCGTTGGACCAAATTATCTTGCAAACCAAAATTGCAGCATAAATAGACGACATTTTATATGATCTCAATTTTGAGGCCAGAAGGGGCTGAAGGGCTATTAACAACAATTATAAGGAATGTTCTGTTGTGGACACAGTGAAAGAATATTTAAGAACATGTTAGTAATATTTTGACATGACAGTTAAAAACATGGAAGAATAAATCGAGAACCAGCGCACTTTTTTGTGCGCAGTAAATATATACCGTTTTTAGCCGGGCTTATTGCTCAGAGAGCAATTGCCGGCTTATGTTATCCTGTTCAAGACAGGAAGTCAACCCCATAGTCGCCATTTTAAAGTTACGTGCAAAAATATATTTCTTACTCTCAACCGCTTTTGAGATGATAAAATGCTAAATAAAGCAACAAAAATAAAACGAAGTTTTATCTATATAAATAAACATTAGTAGTAATGACTTTGAAAACTTCAGTCCTAAGTCAAAGAACATAGTTTATTAGCGTAAGTATTTTTGATAATCAGTGTTATCGTAGTTCTCTACACATATGAGGTAAAGCAGGAGAGGGAACCAGAATGGCCTGTTTGTTTACATTCAGCTGCGGTACCAGATTAATTCTGATTCTGACAAAATTGGACCGCGGTATTAGGAATGAAAAACTCACAGTCAGTGTCATTTCATTTATACTGATAGTTTTTAAATAATTTTTTCATCAGAATATAAACGTGATTAATGTAAGAAATTCATTCTACTCTGTAAAAGAGCCCGGCTCTCTGTACTTCTGAGTACATTGATTTTTTTTTCAATGGTTGCCACTGTAGCTCTCCGGTCTATCAAAATATTTTTTCGGAACGCTACAGTTCTGCAGCTAATTAAAAAGCAGCCCCATGATCTTCGCTATTCAAATGCAATTGAAATTATTTTTAATGTTTCTTGTTGTACCTCTAACAAATTAGTTCTAGCTGACTTATGGTAGGACCAAATAGATAGGTCAAAATTTTCCTCTAATTCAATTTTTCTTAAACTATTATATTTTGTTCTTGGATATATATTATATGAAAGAAATTCAACCGCAAATTTTTGCCCACATTGTCTGAAATATGGCCTATCAGACCCCTGTATGAAGATTGTGAAATCAGACATTCGACTTGAGAATGAGCCTTATTTTAGAATTTTCTATTGATCTATTGCAAATTTGTGCAATACTTTTAATAAAGATAACCTTTTTGTTACTTTAAATCAGTAAGTCACATTGATACTGAAAAATTTGGGAAAAATGTTAAATACAATAGAACAAACACTGTGTCAGAAACTGAAAATTTACATGTAAATATCCGACAGTTTAAGTTTTCTTAAGAGAAAATGTATGATTCAATTTTTACAAAAAATCAACAGAATGATTCAAATGGGTCCTAGAATAAAATGTGTAAAAATAAAGAAAAATGAACCAGTGGATTATGATATTTTGACCATTAAAAAAAAATTCAAAGGCAAAAAAACTAAAAGATTCAGTAGATGACGTCACAATATTTGACCTTTGACCTCTTGATATGACCTTGACCTTTGTAGTACATAAAGAATGGAGACTCCTATATGTGTCCAAATATCACCCATATACTATTTATGGAACAAAAGTTGCACTGCATTTTATTACAGACTGTTACATACTTGTTTATTGCACTTAGATAGCATAAACACATTTCAAAATGTAAGCTTCCAAGTGACCGATATATAGGATTCTCTGATTTTTTCACAAAATATAACGCAAATATGCCAAAACTTATTATTTTTCTTTCAGTATTTTTCTTTCAGTTATTTATGCATATATTAATCTGAAATGTGCTGTGTATATTACTAAAATATGTACTAAATAATAGTGAAAATTTCAGAACGCAGTGATGTTTATTTTTTCACACTAGATAACTTGTCCACGATTTTACCGGAAAACCCTCGTATATAAATTCATTGTTATAATGAGGATCAGAAAAATCGCCCATCAGAAAGATTTTTTAAAAACAAGAGGCCCACGGGCCTTATAGGTCACCTGAGTATCATGTAACAACTTTTCAGCGATTGTATTTGGTTCATGTTTTAATCCAAATGCCATGATTTCACAAATTTTGAAGGAGGCACCATTGCTTATCAAAGGGCAGATTTCAAAGCATTAATTTATTTTTAGTCAAAGTACCCCCCTGGTACCCCTGACCCAGCAGCCCTGAAATTATCTATTTTGAAAGAGGCCCCTTTCTTCATTATAAGGCCAGCATTTTTTTTATGTTTAGGTTTAGTTATGAACATGAGAATAAAAAGTCCTGAAGGAGAAGGAAATAAAAGAAAAAAATTGATAAATCAATTATTAACATTTGTACATTCTTTTTTTATGCTATTCTAATAGGCTCCTTACCACTGGACACATAATGCTTACAAATAGGAAAGTAGAACATTTAATTGCCTATTTCATCATCTCCCAGTTTGGGCCAGTTTTATAAATTTTGTGATGTTGGTCAAAATATATTTTAAAAAATCAATTCTTTGATTACCATGTTCAACTCCCATAGTACTTTAAGTACTTTGATTTACTTAGTTATTAGCAGTAAGGCTAGGCTATTTTATGATCCAGATAATATGTACATATGTATTTAATGATCAGAGAATTATATAAGGTTTAATTTATAGTTATCATCTCATCTGGACTCCTAGTCATTATTTTCATGATGTGTGGAGCTGGCCTATTCCCTCAGAATGGTATGCTTTTGTTTTTATGATTTATTGTTTATTAGTAAAAGGTATATAATGTCTATGAAGATATTATAGCTTTAGTAGTAATGTATATTCTGTTGTAAAGTATTTTGATTGTATGAACAAAGTGTAAATTCTAAGGGAGTGTTATATTATGTCAAGATGTGCAATGAATGTAAGAGTTACCTCCCTTTATGCAGCATTTTGTATAATATTGAAAATTGTGCAATAATGTTTTTATGATATTTTCAACATTGTTATTTATTTCAGGGCAATATTTCTACTTATATTGAATAAACAGTGCGAACCCTGACAGGTGTTTTCGTTATCTACGATACCATAACCCTGTTACAAATTTGGCGCCCATGTAGGGACCCAGGTGTTCTCTGGCGGGTGAAAGTGACTGTCCTCGGAACTTCGCCCCACAGGCGTCGGCACTCCGAAAGAGATGAGGAAATCTCATTCTCTGGAGGGGGACAATGCGGAAGTTAGATAAACGGTATCCTACTAGTTTGGGCTAGTGGGTAAACCCTTTTAAAAATAAAATATATATACAAATAGAATACAAAATAATTTGATATCTATTAATTAATTAGAAATTAATTAATAAATCATCACTCTTACACTTACATTATCCCCTATAACTTTTATTATTAAAAAAAATATCTTAAGTCCTCTCTAATAATTCATTCTTACTATAGCTACGTATTTTTGTCACTGCATAAAGCCGTACTGAGGAATTGGAATAGTTTTATTTTTCAATTATTTCTGTTGCCATGGGAACAGGATTCCATAGCAACCAATGAAATAATCACCGGTCAGTTTGCATACGCATTCCTGCATGACTGTCAAAAAAATTTAAGATCATACACCTGGCAAAAACTATTTTTATGCATAAATAGAATGTCTATTCAAAAGGAGATTTATTGGCCTTTTTGAACAAATATTGGGTTTTTGGAAAATTGAAAAAAATAATGTTTGGACAAATATATTTTTCTAGAGTTTTGATATATCAAAAGGCACATTATAAATAACATAATTCCACTGGAAT
This sequence comes from Saccostrea glomerata, assembly GCA_003671525.1. NCBI lineage: Eukaryota > Metazoa > Mollusca > Bivalvia > Ostreida > Ostreidae > Saccostrea > Saccostrea glomerata. The sequence continues at coordinate 44,310 of PRKT01001355.1, read as the reverse complement.
TATTTCTGTTGCAATTTGTTTGAGGTTTGGGTGGTTTTGAGCTAGATTGACTGGACTATAAACAAAGCACCACAAAACTGCAAAAACATCTTTCAAAAAAAAAAAAATAAAAAAAAAAATAAAAATAAACAAGATTTCAATATTTTTGTTCCAAAATTATTTTTATCATTAAGGATATCCGATCTTTAGCAAAGAAAGATAACTCCAAAAATTAATATTTAATTTGAAATGCATAAAAAAAATGAGGCTTGAAAATGAAATGAAATTTTTCTATGCAACAATTTTCATTTTATTTATCTTTATAAGATTCAAGGTTTTTGGAAGTCTTAGAAAGGTCTTATAAAAGTTGACATTTGTACCCTATAAAAGAAAAAAAAATAACCAAGTTTTAGAGAAATAAGATTTTCTTGAATCCAGTCTTACTTACCAATGCTTATTAGCAAGATATGAAATAAGAAGTGATTTGTGGTGTCTTGCAATGATAGAAAAAACCTTTTACACTATGTATTATAGAATATACGAGGGTTGTCCCAAAATTTCGTAGACTGAGCTCATATCTTTTCAAGAAATTTATGTATCTTTATAAAATTTTCAGGGTGGATAAAGCGTGTTCTTGGCAGATGAATTACGAAGTTTTATCATGTTTACTTGAAAACTTTTCGAGTTATAGGATTTAAAGTGATATAGTTCTCTAACACCCGGAGCAATCTGCAACGTCAAAAAATACATATGTCAACGCTTTAAATTTTTGGAGAAAATATTTCAATTACCAGGATCAAATTCTTATATTAAACGAAACGGTTATAGTTATAAATGTGAAATATCTTAATAACTATGAAATGATCAAACATTAAAATATGTAAACAAAGTATATGCATGTATAGGTATAAAATTATAATTATTTGAAAACACTACATTTCTATGGGCTTTTCGTCTTGTTTCTCTAATGAAGGTGCACAATGGAATTCTTGCCCATTTCTTAGCCATGTCTTTTATTTAAGTTACTGTTATTCACATATACTTAGAGAAACCGTTTTAGTCATTTTAAATACTTAGGACGATAAAAAGTTTCCTAGTGTACCAAACATTTATGACTGGTATTTTTCTGTAAGAGTGAATTCAGGATCAAAACACTTAAACATAGTCCAGTGCGCCGCCTTTCCCAACGCAGCCGCCATTTTTCAAAAAGTCGGATTTCAACCCCATGTATATAAAACGTTGTAATATTCATATTTATCAAAGCATACACACCAAAATTTGAGGAAATATAGTAAATAAAACTATATTGAGAATTTTCACCTCCATTCAAAAAATACAGGGTAGTAATTACTTTTCCGTAGGATTTTATATATAATATACCAATTTTTAATTGTAACTTTTGGGTATTGCGCCGCCTTCCTACACCAGACAATGAAATTGGTCTTTTAAATTAGATTAATTTGTGTAGTTACTCCATATTTGTCCATAAATTTATTAGATAGTGTTGGTTTAATCTATATACGAAGTTTCATTAATGTATGACATAGGGTTCCTACAATACAACGCTTGTCTACGGAATTTTGGGACAACCCTCGTATGATGGAAATAGAAGACAAAATATACCAGTTAAGTATAAAAATAATGACAATTTCTCTGAATGCCTGGCTACGTACGTTTTTTAACCTAATAGATATTTGTTCATCAATTTGCAATTAGAGAATGCATTGCTGATATTCCAATTCAATTTTCTGCAAAAATATTGGCGATTTGACAGTTTTCCCTATATAATAAAATTAACTTAAATTTATAATTTTAAAGAAATACTGTGGATACATCTACATAAGTTTGTGGATTCAGAGATACTTTTACGCGTACTTTTGATTACTTAACTGCCAATTTTATAAACCTGA
>PRKT01001355.1:37500-40854 GCA_003671525.1 Saccostrea glomerata | reverse complement strand
CAATAATTATTTAAATTTCCTTCTAATATATATAAAACACTCTTTTTTGCATTGTAATTTAATCAAATGACCCATTGGTTATAATTATTTTAAACGATTTCTTGATAGTAAAAACATAATAAAGGGGAGTAATCAAATGTTGAATCCGCTTTTGATTGGTTAGTTTGGATCTTGAATCTCGAAACTCGTATTTCGAATCTCGAATTTCGAATCTCGTATTTTGAATCTCGAATCTCGAATGAGCCTTCTGGGCTTTCGTACAAAACACTTAAACATAGTCCAGTGCGCCGCATTTCCCAACGCAGCCGCCATTTTTCAAAAAGTCGGATTTCAACCCCATGTATATAAAACGTTGTAATATTCATATTTATCAAAGCATACACACCAAAATTTGAGGAAATGTAGTAAATAAAACTATATTGAGAATTTTCACCTCCATTCAAAAAATACAGGGTAGTAATTACTTTTCCGTAGGATTTTATATATAATATACCAATTTTTAATTGTAACTTTTGGGTATTGCGCCGCCTTCCTACACGAGACAATGAAACTGGTCTTTTAAATTAGATTAATTTGTGTAGTTACTCCATATTTGTCCATAAATTTATTAGATAGTGTTGGTTTAATCTATATACGAAGTTTCATTAATGTATGACATAGGGTTCCTACAATACAACGCTTGTCTACGGAATTTTGGGACAACCCTCGTATGATGGAAATAGAAGACAAAATATACCAGTTAAGTATAAAAATAATGACAATTTCTCTGAATGCCTGGCTACGTACGTTTTTTAACCTAATAGATATTTGTTCATCAATTTGCAATTAGAGAATGCATTGCTGATATTCCAATTCAATTTTCTGCAAAAATATTGGCGATTTGACAGTTTTCCCTATATAATAAAATTAACTTAAATTTATAATTTTAAAGAAATACTGTGGATACATCTACATAAGTTTGTGGATTCAGAGATACTTTTACGCGTACTTTTGATTACTTAACTGCCAATTTTATAAACCTGAGGATCGGACTACCTTAAAGGCCCAGGTTTTCAACCGTACAGTTTTCCTCAGGTAAGTTTGATGTGGGGTGGAGCTTAATCGAAGTGGCTGAGAAGCCCCGAGGGAACGACGCTGACTTGTGTATACTACCAATATACACAGGATGTTACCTGAGTGTATTATCTGTATGCGTTTTTCTACGACATTGTAAAACGAAGCCGTTTTTTTCCATGTGTAGCTCAATTGAAATAGTCATGAAATAAAGCATTTTTTGCGGACAGAATCCTTTTAAAATTCTTTCTTTTAAAATAAATATTTTAAATAATTCGACAATTTCAATATACTGCGTGTTTGTTAATCAAATGTTATAACGGAAACACATGTAGCACAAAAATCTGTCGTTGTAATCTGGCGACAAAAAGGGAAGTAATTCAAATTACACGTCGTGTACGCAAAACGAAAAGAGAAAGTGGGTCATAATTAAGTCTCTCGGTAAATAATAATTAAACTTAGAACCATGTTTTGAGAATAAATTGTTCAGAAATATTATCGTCTAAATCAATATGTTTTTAAGATAAATATAACGCGTGGTCTGTAAAAATGGCCAGGGGTTCAGATCGGAGATGATTGCCTGAAGCTAGGCCTATGGGTGAAACGGGAATGGAAACATCAGCATCATACATTTTTCTTTCGGGATTCATAATTTCAAATATTAATTAAATGCAAAACAAGATGTTATTATCATCTCTTCTAAAACTGGTTAGATATAACGTAACTTATCACCATGTCTCGAAGAATTAGCGACAAGTACAAATTTGTCTTATAAATGACTCCTGAACAATGTAAACAGTTACAATGTTGCCATCCTTGTTTTAAAAAATAATTTTATTTAATTCTATGATACTAGCTTCAGACGCGGGTCGGTTTATTTTATTAATTATGGAGGAATAAATATGCGTTAACCTATGCTTTGAGAATTTAATTAAAATGATCGATTGTAATTGTGAATGAAATGAAAGTCCCCCTATCAAAATTGAAATTATAAAATATAGGCATTATTTTTTTTATCATTTATTTAATCATTTGATGGATTAAGTATACTTATGCCATATTCTTATGAATTAAACAAGAACGCTTTGCCTGCTTCTTTATCACTTGGCATATGCGGTAGGCATCAAAAGCCTGAATGTTAATTCGATGGTCGGTACGATCTTCAGACAAGGTACACAAGATATACACAACGGCAGCAAACTAAAAGTCAATCAAATCAAAGTATCCAATCTCAGGCTTAATTTCAGATGATTGACAGGGGTTCTAACACTAGGTAAATTTGAGGGAGGTGCTTATTTCCTCCCCCTTTAAGTTAATTTAATCATCAACATATTAACATAAATATATGAAATATTTTATTCCTTAAGCCATATAGTTAAGTACATGCATAAAATTACATATTCATTAGGCATTTCCTGTGTATAAAAAACACAGGAGGAATAAGAATCCATCAAATATTTACACACACTTGTTTAAACATAATATTTCTGAGTATAATTCCCATCCCAACTACCCAAACAAATCTTTACAAGCGTAAATATCTAATTGCCCCTGCTCTCCGGTGGAATTTGCTAGTCTAGATCAGGCAAAAGAAAAAGTCCGATGTTAGTTTAGTTGAAGTACAAAAATATCATGGTCATTCATCCAATTGCAATTATTTTTTTTTGTTGAAATGAGGATTAAAACTGTTCATGAAATGGCAATGCATTTGTTAAATAACAGAGATTAAAAAACAAAATATTATGATTTAAACACTGAATGCCTGTTTTTACAATAAATAAAAGGTAAAAAGGACATACATTCAAAAAGGTATTGAAATATTCGAAACTTGCGACAAAATTGATAAATAAGAGAAAAGGTTGTGGTATTGTTATTTGAAAATAGGTTTGATATCGGGAGTGTCCTTGTAAACAACGTGTCTTGGATATCTACAGTGAGAAACTTCCTTAAGTATCCATTCATGTTGATTGTTTGGAGGACTGTTCTTGTCACCCCTGTCCCCTTTTATAGACCCGATTGGATTATTCTGCATATATATGAAAACGCCAGGGTATTTAACAACTGTCAAAAGACAGTTCTTATTCTTATACAAGAGAATAACTTTAAAAAACCCTTCCTCTCCCGGTTGAGTTTTCTTGCTATTTATTAAAGAAATAGATGACATATACAAGTACCTAGGAGGCGAGTGAACTGTTGATATGAAAAATAAATTGTCATCCTCCGAAACAGGAACAAAATGAAATTAAACAAAAGTTTTATGCGGGGTATCCTTTGTACTCTAAACTATTCCTACGTTAGCCA
>PRKT01001355.1:0-32500 GCA_003671525.1 Saccostrea glomerata | reverse complement strand
GAACAAACTTGAATCTTCACTACCTGAAGATGTTTCCATACAAATATGATCATTTATGGGTTTGTTATTCTTGAGAAGAAGATTTTTAAAGAATTTTCCTATACATTTCTATGTAAAACTTTGGTCGGCCATTGTGGCCCCGCCCTACCCCCGGGGGTCATGATTTGAAGAAATTTAAATCTACACTACCTAAAGATGCTTCCATATAAATATGATCAATTATGGCTTTGTTATTCGTTAAAGGAAGATATTTAAAGAATTGTCCTATATATTTCTATGTAAAACTTTGGTCGGCCATTGTGGCCCCGCCCTACCTCCGGGGGTCATGATTTAAACAAACTTGAATTTACAATACGTGAGGATGTTTCCCCATAAGTTTCATCTTTCCTGGCACAGTGTTTCTTGAGAAGATGATTTTTAAAACATACCACCATATTTTGATTAATTCCCAATTATCTCCCCTTGAATGAGGGCGAGGCCCTTCATTTGAACAAACTTGAATCCCTTTCACCCAAGGATACTTTGTGGCAAGTTTGGTTGAAATTGGCCCAGCGGTTCTTGAGAAGAAGATGAAAATGGGAAAAGTTTACAACAACGACGACAACAACGACGACGACGACATACAACGGACAAATTGTGATCAGAAAAGCTCACTTGAGCCTTTGGCTCAGGTGAGCTAAAAAGCTTTGCTCCTTTTTATGCCCCCGTAAACGAAGTTTTGGGGGTATATAGTTCTTGTCGTGTCCGTCTGTCTGTCTGTCTCTCTGTCTGTCTGTTTGTCCGCAAAAACTTTAACCTTGCCAATAACTTTTGATTCAGTGGAGGCATAACTTTCATATTTCACATGTGTATTCCTTGTGTTAAGACATTTCTTTAGGTTCCACCAAATTTAACCTTTTGACCTTGACATTGGAGCTGACTCACTTTTACATAAAATTTTAAACTTTTACTTTGGCCATATCTTTTGAGCAGTGGATACCAGGACATTTATACTTTACATATGTATTCTTTGTTGATAGACCTTTCATTGGATACCAACAACCGTGACCCTTTGGCCTTGACCTTGTATATTTTTGTACTTGTGAAAATCTTTAACCTTGCATACGTCACATACTTAATCCTTGTGACAAGACCTTTCATTTTATGACAAAAACTTTCACCCTTTGACCTTGACCTTGGAGTTTGACGTACTTTTTAAGAATTTTAACCTTGGCCATAACTTATAAACGGGGTTTAGGGCTAGGGCTTACATACTCTACATAAGTATTCTATGTGGCAAGACCTTTCATTGGATACCAATAACCTTGACCTTTTGACCTTGACCTTGGAGATTTTTGTACTTTTTGAAAAACTTTAACATTGGCCCACTTTCAAAATTCACAATGGTTTTCCAGTTAGAATACCCCACTTTTGGTGCCAATTAATAAAATTTGAATTTAAGAAAAAAAATAACTGTAAATCACTTTTTATTCGCGAGAACTTTATTTACGCGAGGCGGAATGCTTGCGAAAATTTCATTATTCGTATTATAGAATTCCTTAAGATTATATAGAGCAATGACCATAATTCGTGAAAATTTTGTCTCGCTAATAAAGAGTCAATGACTATCTCGCAAAAAAAGGTGTCGCGAAAATTAAGCGATTTACAGTAATCTTTGCTATGCTGCCATACGGGGTTTCACAAACATATCTTGTTCTTGTTGTATTCAATTAAATACTACTGTACTTATAATTACATATGATGCAAATATTTTTTTTTCTTTGGAGGAGACTTAATATCGTGTCAGAGTTTTAGAAAATTGATAATTCTATGAATTTTCTTCCTAGACTTTATGAAAGAAATATCTTTCATATTTCCCCAATAAATGACACTTAAAATATGCCAAACTGTGACATGATATTAGGTCTCACCCAAAGAAAAAAAATTGATTGTATCATCTGTCCTTAAGTAAGCTACGAGCCTGCTGATAAAAACATGACGTGAAGATACAAGTATTGAAAATTACCTTCTGTTTTGAAAATTCAAAGCGAAATCATTCAAACTCGGTGTTTATTTAAACAACCTTACATAAATCATAATGTGTTTTAAAAAACCTTTACATTAATTGAATAAAAGAATTATCTTATATCAAGACGTTGAGATTTTATTGTACTATCGTAAGGAAGTCGTCTAAAACTGACTTAACATTTGAAATACGCTATCAGAAATGGAGCCGAAATAATGTTCAGTGTAAACATAAAAACAAAACTATTTTCAAACAGAATAATTAAAGCAAAATTAATTTATAATACATCACTTTTTTTATTAACCTCGTGTTTTTGAGATTGCTCTATCTACAGAATACTAGATAAGAAACATTATCAAAGCAATCAGGAAGTAACAATAGTAAAATATCAACTGAAGCTGTGTTATGCAAGAGCATTGGCCGTTTTTATGAGCTGTTTCTATAAATAATAAAATGTATTCAAGTTAGATCAATCTTTACTATCATTCTATAAACCAAATCATATTTACCTCTACTTTCAAACAGGTTCTTTTTTCTACAGGATGAAAAGGTGTTCCAAAACGATTCAGGGTCTAAATTGCATTTTTGAACAATTCTCTAAAGAACTTTAAATACTTGTCGTTTCAATCGGAATAACTGTTTTCAAAAAATTCTCGGATAGAGATGTTTAGACCAACTAACATTTTTTATACGTTCATTTTTTTTTAAACAAAATTTATGGGGGAAAACTTTTTTGTCGAATTAATTATTATTATATCTTTTCTCGAATTAATTATTATTTATTCCATGAAAGAATCTATCCTGAATTCACTTCAGTAAGAGGAGTTAGGGATAAGAGATAGGTAACTTTGACTATATATAATACATGAAGAAATAGTGGCATTATATTAAATGGAATAAAAAATAGGTTACCCAAAGCGTAAAAGACGGGAGTACAGACTGACGGACGGACGTGTAGACGTACAGACGGACAGGCGGATATGCCGATCGCTATATACCATCCCACTTTTCAACCGGTGGTAAAATAATCACTAATCAGTTTCTATTCATTTAATGTAAACAAGTAAAACCATTGCAACATATATGACGCGACATCTAACGTAAGACTCCATTTAAACTTTTTCAAACTGGTTCCCTTTTACTGTACAAGCTATTATACATGTTCAACGAAATGTTGCGAAAAATAGTTATGAATAATTAAAAATAATTAACCATGTCTATAGATTTTAATTTAAATGTTACGTTAGTATTTCTTCATCATAAGCATGGTATGGATAGGATAAATCCAGTTGCCTCCAGAGACCTCCCAAGAGAGTCCACTCGTTTTGTGGACTCCATACAATCCGTTTAGATTTGCCTTGTGGCACGCTCTGAACCACCACCCACCGTTGTTATTTGCGGCACAGTTTGCGGCAGTGTGGTTGTCGTTGTCTTTGTCCCACGTGGAAAAATCCATTTCGTTGAAGTAGGTTAGAGAAGCTACAACAATAAATTTAAATATAAGTAAACAATGACTGTTTAACGGAAAATATCAGACCCCTTTTTATTTTCGTCCCTTTTTTCTAATTTGTGAAATTACAATTAGGAGAGAATCACAACCTTTCTAAATCAATGTGCAATAAAACACCAGTTTATTTACTAGTTTATTTCATATATCGATGCTTTATTTGTTGTATTAAAAAACTTTCTTTTCCGTTTCTTTAGTTTATAGGTCTTTTGGAATTATAGGACAAATGACTTTACCAGCAGAAACAATAAATTAGAAAACTAACTTCCTAAGCTAACCTAAGGCTTTATGGCCTTATAAGGAATTCCAATTTTCCTTTTTTTAATTAGATTTTTTCATGTTCAAACCAACAAAAATACCACTGTGGGACGTGGAGACCGGTCCTTCGGATGAGACCGTATAAACTGAGTTCCCGTGTCACAGAAGTTGCTAGCACGCAAAAGACCTCTCATTGCTCTGTGGCCCTGAGAGCCGAGTATAAGACAAAGAAGATGGGTGCATTTGTCGCGTGATCTGCAGGAATCATTTGTACGAAACATTTATGGTTTAAATGTCCATGATTTGGTTGTCTAAACATAGCTGGTCAGATTTTACAAACAACCATGGAATAACACCCATAGATAAAAGGCATAGATGATAAGTGTACATGTATATCATAGAAGATTGGAATTGATTTCGCTCGAGAACCAAACTGAATCAAAATTTGTCTAATTTTCCTTTTTTATACTTCTGTACATAAAATGAAACTGACAAAATAAATGGTTGTTTGCATGGATAAAAAATAAACGCCCCATGCGAGGCTCGAACCAAAAACTTTCCACATCTAGTTCAGTGAATCGAACAGGTAGCCCATATAACTGAGCTATCAACGTTACGCACTTACCGCAGATTTTAAAAAGACAAAGAAGCTTCACATTTACACAGTTGGATTTTTTGGGGGGAATAGTTCATTTTTTATGGTCTCTGTGTCTTAATTCTCTCTATTTTTTACAAATTAATATTCGTTTCTTTGAATTAAAATGCGCACAAATAACTTTTGAAAATCATGGAGAGAAGACCCAGAAAAAGAAAAATATTAGAAAAACGTGTTTAAAAATGTACCAGTTTGTACAAAATGTCTGATCTAGTTAATTTTCAGGTTATTTTTTAGCTGATCAAAATTTTCTTTTCCTATTGCAGAGAAACCGGATGAATTAAAAAAAATGTGAAAATTTCGGGTGACTGGTCATTAAAATTTTCACTTTTCAAGTACGCCAAGATTTTGGTCGAATGCCAATCAAAAGCGCCCTCGTTCTGTGCAGTTCTCCACCGGCAAATGGTAGCGTCTCCACATGAGGGAAAAATTCTCGATAGAGACGTCAGTTTTGCAAAAAATTCTGGTGCACCGGTAACAATTGATTATGTAAGGTACGTCTACTTCTAGAATACTTACAAAGATTTCCTGTGAGGAAGATAAACTGTGCTCGATAGTTTTTCACTTCTGAATCTACTTTGAACTGATACTGAGAAAAATATCGGTAGTAACCAACTCTTAGAAGATCATCAGCATAGATTTCCACTCCGAGCATTTCGTATCCATTAATGGAAAGCTGGTGAAAAATTTCATTTCCTACAAAATAAACAATACATATAAAACTATGACATTGTATTCTTCGGCAGGGCATGCTCACTCCTCCATGACACCTGGTCCCATCTCTGACGTTTTGGAAGCCTGTGTTTAATATCTCTGCTTCTAGTTTGTATATTGTTTTTGTAGATAAGATCTAAAAAGGGACAAAAAATTCTCTGTGCGTAATCATTGATTATATTTCTCCTTGAAGGTTTGGTATATTTTCCTTTAAAATCAAACAATTTATTAGCACAATTTGTTTTAAGGTATTATTAATAAAAAATAAACAACAAGTACATTTTAAAGCATTTGTTAAAGTTTTATGTTTTAAAAAAAATAATTTCAAACAAGTCAAATGGTAATTGAAGAGAAAACAAAATTAATGTTGTTTTAGTTTTGAAATAACTTTAAATGTACAGGAATGTGTTAACTCGCCACATGTCCCTTTAAGAGGCAAAAATTGTTTGTTTATAATTATTAGAAGAAATTAATATGCCTTCTGGTCATAGAACGAAGAAAATGTTTAACCTCTTGTTTAAGTAACTGTTTCACAATGATATTCCGTGCGTATATGTATATATAAAATAAGCTGAAGGATATAAAAAAGTTGTAAGTATACAAAGAGGTTTAACTCCGAACAAGTAAAACGTTTTAATATTAATTTATTTAGTTTTATTACTTTTCAACATTATATGACTCTTTCTCAATATACCTATCCAAAACTCCGTCTCCAAGTATCCGAATCCATATTTATATTCCTGCCAAGTGCGATTAAAAGGCACTTGTCCATTGCATCTTCTTTGGATAACCTGTTGAGAAAAATACAAATTCCTTCGACGTTTTTGTTACTAAAAGGTTTCAATATAAATTGAATATAAGTTTATTATTTAAATATATATAACATTGATTTTAATCTCAAAGTTTAAATGTTTGCAATAGTGTACGATGTTCATAATCAACATCATCATCAAAAAAGATAATTTTAATTAACATACCAACCATTCCTCCCCATTTTCGATAAATCTTGGTACAAGGAACGATGTTACCCCGAGTGTCATTTTAATCACCGAGGTAGAAAATCCAGAGTATTGACACTGAAAGGAGCTAACTGCAAATAATCACAGACGTAATTATTCTCAACATCGCTGTAAACAAAACAACAGTACTTCAGTTTTGTTATCGACAAATGGAAATTAAATGCTTCAAAAAAGGTAAGTTTTTGAATTAAAAAAAACTTATCATTTTTCTACAAAAGATTTCGTCAAAAAGAAAAGAGAGAAGGGAAGGTGTTTTGATGCATACAGCTTTATTTCATGAGTACCATTCTCTTTTAAGGCACCTTTCATATTAAAAGTCATATTAAAAGTTTGGAATCACTTAAAACCTTCTGGAGAATTTTTGATTATTTTTGAATGTTTTTAGAACTCAGACTCCCTGATATTCATTCAAAATTTTCTTGTAAATGACTCTTTTCTTCTTAAAACTTCCTTAACAGTTCTCACATTTTACTGTTTGTACGTTGCAGACCGAGGAACTGTCTGAGAACATAAAGATTAAAAGGAAACGGTTTGAAGATCAACAATAAGCTTAAATATCTGAATTAAACATTAACTTTGTGCTCATTCTGTATGAAAAGGGTAAAATGACGAACAGTAATCGATCTTTAAAAAAATCTGTAAACACAACAAATCTGAGTGGACGGCATAAAAAAGGGACTCCTGGGAATTAATGAGGTTTCAATAATTAATAAAGCATCCGTTGTTAATCTCTGAACTAATTTAATGCATCAAGAAACATTAAATCTGACCTAGAAAATGTTTTACAGTCACGTTTAATTCATACCTAGTTCATTTCTTTATTTCTTCAAAGAAATATCAAATTTTCAACAATAGATTTTAAGCCAACTTGTTTGTAATTACAGCCTCTCAGATGATCGCATCTGTCTGACCTGCTCAAAACTGTTGTCCTTGTTTTTATGCTAGTTTTGTCTACGGAATACTTCGTACATTCTTTCAATACATCAGGCTAACGGCTGGTTTGAGCACTCAGCAAGGGTGCATACGTACTATTTTTTGGCATTTGATATAACCAGTGTTATTTCCAGTGATCATTGTTTTTCTCTGCTCCTACTAGATTTACGCACACAATCACAGTTGTTATATTTTACAATGTTACACATTCATGTAAATTAGTTGAATCCAATTGGTCGAGAAACAATTGTTAAAATACACTATTATCCGCTGAATAATTAAGCCAAGCCCTCCAGCGTAGCAACAGTCAACATTGCTTGACGACGGGTAATATTCCAAAAAACAACGACTGCGCAGAATTTATGCACACACGGTTCACTGTTATATGTATTTGTATAAAACATTCAATATAATATAATAAATATTGCATGTAGTTGAGTGTAGCATTGAAAATTTTCAATGTTACACTCAACTACATGCAGTATTTATATATTATTACATATATTGTTTTGTCTGATCTAAATTTCTTGAAAACACATACCACTCGAAATATACTTCCAATTTCCATCCTCACACATCATTTGGAAATCTTCATTATTGAACCCATACTTATATTGATCACGTTTGTAGTTATAGGTGATTTTGGAGCTCATTTCACTCATAACCTTTCCCGTGTTAGATATAAGGTCGGCATTGAAGAACGAAGGAGGAGACCCACAATCTGAGAAGAAACAAATATCTTTTTATTGTTATGAAATGTCTGTCTGTGAAAATCTACAGTAAGAATTATAATATTTAGATTCCCTTTCCTTGTGGTTTATCTACAAAACTTGAACTTTACAACAAATTTATTTTGCTGTTACAATGTGTTATTAACGTTATTTTTTCTGTCATTGAAATAGTTATTTACAATTTTGCCCCCCAAAAAAATCCGACATCAAAGTTGCAGCTTATAATGCTTTGAAAGTCGATTGTAAAGTCATGTAACAGAGCAAAAATTCTCTCTCAGAGAGAGAGAGAGAGAGAGAGAGAGAGAGAGAGAGAAAGGGGTATTCAACTAAAAATCAATAAACAACAGAAGTATACAATATTTACAGAATATAGATTATTACAAGTATTGAATGACAAATGGATTTCAAATATGTGCAAGACAAAATAAACAAAAATTGCATTACATTTTATTATTCAAGTTTCGATTTTATGAAATTTATATAACTGAAAAACGATGGATTTTTTTTACCTGGCGTTCTGCAAGTGAATCCTTTTATCCCCTTGACAGAATTACATATTTCGTTTAAGTTGCAGGGATTTGACGAACAGTCTCCAATAATTCTCTGTAAAAAAAGTCATATAAGTAGGTCAAATTCCAAACAATGAAGTAAAACTTGTGTTCTATGCCTCTTTAAAAACTTCTAACATAATCAACAAAATGAATAAACTGTCAAGAGTAAGACAGCACAATGCCTAATGGATAAAATGGTTTCATAAGAAATTTTTAATTCTCGGTATAACTAATGTAACAAAAACATAATCATAATATATATTTTAATATCATTTATTTGGAATCTTTATGAATAGAAAATGGTTTTTCTTTTAAGTTACAAGAAGTTACAATACAATTTCTTTTGTCATAATTTGCGTATAAATATTTTATGCAGAGTCAATTAGTAGGAGTAGAACCCTACTCTTTTCACAATATAACATATCTATTCCACGGGAAGTAGATTTCTTTAAAGCGTGCTATGTACGTCCAACACATTTGAAAGGAACATTTTGATAACTAATATTTTTGCTCAAAATGTGTATGGTTATAATCTATCTTCTTCGTGTTTAAAAGAATTAGATCGGTTGTTATCATTAATTATTATTTACAAAAGCATATTTTCCTTTAAAGAAAAAAAATTGATGAATGTTTTTTTGTTTTGAATTTAATACTCACTGAATCCCAGGATTGTTTTTCACTGCAGATGAAATCATGTGCCTCTACACGTTGGTTGAAAGGGCAATACAAATGCGATAGTTCATTCATTTCACAGAAAAGTTTGCTTCTCGAGTAATTGACCGACACACATTTTTTTCTTCGTAGACATTCTTCAATACAATCAATAAAGTTAATACCAGACGTGTAATGAAACATGCATGCATTTTGGTCTTTGTTCCACTTTAAATCATAAAAACCACCGATAAAATTTGAGATGGAAAATTTGTAAAATATCATATGGACTACAACAATTACTCTAAGAATAACTCCAGCTGTCATTTTACCAATTAAGCTGAAGAGAGAGACAAAAAAATCAGATACGTTCTATCCAAAGGCAATAATTTCAAATGAAAAGAAATGTTCCTTGAATGGCATTTTATATGTAAATTCAGAGATGATCCAATGGAATATTTCAGGCAAATGAGCTCCATCTATTGCAAGCTCCATCTATTGTGCAATAAAAACCTGTGCAAATAATGAGTATATTACATCGATAATGAAACTGAAATATAAGTGAATGAGTGAAAAAATCTGCATCATTTTAATTAAAAGTTCAATATAATTTAAAATATATTTTAAATGATGTTTTACTAGCATTTCAAATTTCAACTGCAAGAAAATGAAGGACTTTATGCCTATTGATTATATGACACCTGATCCCACCTCTGTTGTTTTGGTCCGTGTTTGCTCTTCTCCTATTTTGTATTGTTTTATGGACTTTGATATTGAATACTGTTCGTTATCTCCATATCCTATTTACTTTTACTTTATTTTTTTCAATTTCCGGACATTTCAGGTTGTTTCAAATATAACGCCTTTTAATTCAGTTCTACTGAACTCGTATAAGTTGTTTTTTACTTCTAAAAATCCAGTTGAGGGAAAAATCAAATCTCATTTCGTATCTTTAAAAAAGAAAATATCCTTTTGTTTAAAAAATTCTAAGAAAATTGAATACAAACTTAAGATTTCTTCTTTGAATCTATTAAATCATTTTGCAGAGATATATAATTTAATTATGTCTTTTAAAGGATATTATATAATTGCTGTCAATGACCGTTTTACCTATCAAAAAATTTTCTGAATAAGTGTACGAAGCTGCATTAACCTTACCTTATTGGTGACTTGATTTTATGGTTAGAAATTAGAAAATATTAAGGATTTTTTTCTTCCTGATAATCATAAAATCCTATAGATATATCAAATAAATGCAATTTAAAATGAAAAGGTTATATATAATTATTTGAATGTAAAGGATAATTTTCTCCAAAGAAGATTGGGGGATACGGCGGGCAGAATGCCTTTAGTGCGACAGATAAGAAGTAAAAAATCAAATCTCAATTGTATCTAAATCTTATTTCATATTTCACCTAATACTAAAGTATGCTTAATTTAAAATCTCTATAATTTACACAAATCCCACAAAAACTGAAAATATTTGCCTATGAAAAATTATACACAGACTAAAAAGAACAAAAATGATCATTTTTACATTCTTTAACAAAAATTTTCAATATGAGTGGGTCTTCGCTCCATTCTTTTTTAAAGATAAACCTAAAAGTTTGCGATAAAATAAACATTTTTTGGTTTACGAAAAAATGGAGCGAAGACCCACTCTACCTTAAAAGTACACTTTTATTTCAAAACATTCGCATCTTTCCGAGAAATACTTCATGTCCATTATGTCCATGTTCATATCACAAACATGATTTAAATGTCCACAATCAATATGGGGTATGTAGCATACTGGTAAGAGCGTTAGTCTCAAAGCAGTATGACACTTCGAATATTTATTGCTTAGGTTAGAATCCTGCGTATACTATCTAACATTTTTATAAATGAAAGTTTTACAACGAGATTTATTTTCTCTCAGAAAATGTTTTTTTCTCATACTTTCATACATTTAAATGAGATTTTTTGATTAATATCTTATGCTTTAGGCATTTTGCCCGCCTTATCCCCCCATCTTTTTGTAAGGACTAAAAACTGAAAATCTCTAATTCTGGAATTTTTTTATGCATCTTATTTTACCATCGAATTTTGATTGATTTGTTTCTGGTATCATGATCATGCTCTAATCTTGTGTGAAATTTCATCAAAATCTGTGTCTTTGCTAGCCAAAAAGCAGATAATTTCTCTTGTATATATATTACATGTACATAAAGATTTTATACTTCAAGTTGGATATATTTTGCATTCAAAATTAAATGGATTTATTAACCTGGACATTTTAGATTTGTTGACTTTCAACTGTACAAAGTAGTTTTGTTCAAACATTTTACTATTTCCATATTCAAAATGCGTAATCTTTATGTTATATTATGTAGGCTGAACAAAGCATACTTTTAAGATAAAGAACATTATATTTTGATGGTCTCTCTCTCTCCTTTCTGAAACTTATACTAAAGTGCAATTCCCTTTCAAAGGATGTCACAAATCGAAATGATATAAAATGTTTGCATTCCAAATGTAAATAAAAAATGACCCTTTTCGAATATTTTTATAATTATCTAATGGGTTTTGCGTTTTTAAGGATATGAGAACTCATGTATATCCGGTTGACAATTGCTAACAGTTTCACTGGAAGTGAATTGCACTGCACTGTCGTTATTTCTTTTTATTTTAAGGTTGTCGATAACTGATCTCGAGCACTTGAATTATTTTTCTTTTCATAAATCTAATGTTAGTTCATTCAAATTGCAAAACATATAACAGACAAGAGTTGTTTGTAAAACACTAATGGCCTTGTATGGTAGCTTATGTGGAGGGTTGAAATTTCTCAAATGCTGATCAAACTCCACGGTCAAAAGGTAAAAAAAAATTGGTACCCAAAGGAAGAATCTTGCCATAAGGAATGAACCCAAGAAATCTGAAAACCCTAGTACTAACTGCTCAAAAGTTATTGTCAAGGTTATTAATTTTAAAGTAGGTCAAACTCTAAGGTCAAGGGAAAAGTTCAACTTATTTAAACCTTTTGAAAGGTGTTGTCACAATGAATACACATGTGAAGTATGAAAGTGCAAGCACTAAATGTTCAAAAGTTACATGGCCCAAGTTTAAGTTCAGTATTTATTTGTAAAAGTTGGGCAAACTCAAGGTCAAGAGGTAAAATTTGGTGGGACCCGAAGATGGTCATGTAGCAAGGAATAAATGCACCTGTAAAATGTGGAAGCCATAGCCCAACCCACTTAAAAGTTATGGGCAAAGTTAAAGTTATTTTTGCGGTTTTTTCGCCCTGTCACATATGAAAAAGTTATAGTATTTTAAAACCTATGCTCCTAAAATCTGTAATTAAATTTTGTTTTGCATATTTTTCTTTTCTTGTAAGATTTTATTTCACACTATGAGTTTAATTAAGTTGCTGGTGTTTGCATTAAAATATTTGCGTTAAGATTAGTTAATTCCTACATACCAAGGAAGTACATGTAAAATGTGTTTGAACCACTTATACAAAATTTGTTAACCTGCAGTAAAAAATGTTGACATGCTTTAAACTAGGTCATTTGTCATTGACATCAAAGTGTTTCTAACTTGGCGTCTTTTCTTCGAATAAGAGGTGCCTTAAAGGTTTCTGATTGTTAAAAGAATCTAAACTCGATCTTTAGTTGATTTTGATAAGAATAATTACACAAAACTAATACTTATATTATGTAGTCATATTATATTTCCCATGTCCAACGCCTTAGGAAGTATTTTATCACATTTGGACAAATTCAACGACTCTAGAATTTTTCTTTTAATGCATATTTCCCCCCTATAATTCGTCATTCGTTGCACAAACTTCTACTACAGCGCACCAAGCAAAGTGTTAACAACATGTTCTGTGAATGAAATATCCGCCCTAAATAATATAAAAATGTGAGCATTTAAGGACACATTTTATAACTGTAGGAGCAAGATGAGAAACGCTGTTTTCTTTTTTATAACTTTTTCCTTGTATATAAATGTTTCGGAATCATGCACTTGTTTGCCTCTTCATCCACAGGAGCATTTCTGTACCGCTGGTTTCGGTAAGTTATAGTTGATTTTGTTTTTGTAATGTATTATAAGCATCATTTTCATTAGTCAGTGGAAGTATACATGATAAAAAAAAATGCAGTCTTTCTATATACCTTTGCATGTGATTAAACGCCATTTACTCTTTTTCTTATTAAAAGGAGTTGTATCATTTGACATTTAGCTTTTTTTAATTTACGAACAAATTCAAATTTTAATTTTTTCTTTCGATCACATATGTTGTCTGAGAGTAATAGTCCTTCTTTTTCATCTAAATTAAAAATGAAATAATTATATGCTTACAATATTATATTTTCACCACATGGATGTCACCGTTCCATAAGTGATTAGCTATATCAGTTATTACATAATTCTTAACTCTAAAATTGCTTTATTGCAACCGTTCCAACTGATTTTTAAAAAAGGTTTTTAAACGTACACTATACATGTAAATTGATTTCCTTTTTATCCATCTTAATTTTAGATTTTACTTCTATTTATCAACGTTTTGCATTCATTCAGAACCTAAATGGACACAGGACTTTTGGAGCGTTATCATCTGAATTAGGATGATTGTTTAAGAACTTGGATTCAGTCATTCTATTTAACTTTTAAGTCTGTATTCTTTTGCATCTGGTAGGATTTTTTAAAAAAAGTTAAACAGGTACTTCTGAAAGCATCTTTACACGTTATGAAATTGGAGGGCATTAATAATTTTTTTTTTCAAATATTTTGATAATTTTTTTTAGCTGTACAGGCTGCAGTTCTGGACATTGATTATAGGAGCGTGATGGAGGTGATTTATACAGTAAGAATATCAAGGGAGTAATGTATATAGAATTAATTATAAATTGGCAAACATATACATTATGTACCTAACTAGTAATATTATATTTTGGAGGAATTGTTATTTTTCGTGTTTTTGCGTAAAATTTTAGAATAAATTTGAGAGTACAACGGAACCTTGTCAATGACGACGGCACATGTAATAACTCGGATGATTCACTTTCTGGACGAAATTATTGGGGAACAGTTTATAATTCAAAACCTGATGCTTTAATAATAGAATAGAATACTTAAACTAATAAATATATTACAAGCATTCAAATTACATTTAACTCTTGCAATTGCGAACGAATGGTATAATGAAATATATAGAGATTACGAACAATATCCAAGCTCAAAAGTCTTATAAATAATACAGAATTAGAGCAGAGGTACCAAGGACCTCCAAAGCACCAGAGATGGGATTTGGGGGAGTGAGCATTTTTTGCCGATATATACTCGTATGTTTGGTACAAAATAAGTTAAGGACATTTTAAAAGGAAAACTCTATTTTGAATTATGTTTACACTTCAGAAATGTCTAAAAATAATTTAAAGTAATCCATTTTTTGAAATATATTCCATTTTTTTAGAATTCTCAACCTGTTCCTCGAACACATTATATATATACAAGAGGATCAGATGCAAGTTGTGGGGCATTTTTTGAACTAAATCGAGACTACATTATCACAGGTTTGTCATGTTCACAGGGAATATCGTCATATCTGGAACATCAAGGATAGACGTTAATAAATATTTTTTTTTCGCTTATACCAATTAATACTTAAGAATGTTTTGCTTCCAATCAAAAAAAAAAACCATCACGTAAATGCATTTTTTTTTAATTTTAACGTTAAATTATCGATATAATGTTGAATTCAATCTTTAAGATTTACTGTCATGAAAAATTCCTGATGTGTTTTTTATTTGAAATTTTTCTGCAAACGTCATGTATTCACTCTTCAGTTGCATTAATTTCTGCATTGTTGAATTTCTTTTAGGAAATGTTTTAAACAGCGGTTCGTGGTTTACAACTTCATGCAATTTTTCTCCACAAGTGCAATATCTCTCACCGTTCCAAAGAGCAGCGTTATACCTAGGGATTTACAACAGTAACTGTGACTGCAAAGTATGACAGCCTTTTAAATATACATATATATATATATATATATATATTTTTTTTTTTAATTCTCAAGATATAGTCAATTCTAAGTCTTATATGTTTGCTTCCTTCTTTTAATTGAACAAAAACATAATGATCTATGTTGTATGTTTAACAGGTAACTGATTGTACATTTCCTGGATTAGACTGTCCCTTAGTTGTACCAGAAAATGAATGCGTCATCAGATCTGAGAGCAATGCAGGTTGTCTGTACGAGAATAACACTTGTGGGAAAGTCGGTTCTAGGTGCAACTGGATTTTAAATGTATGCTCCGAAAACAGACGGTATTAGATGCAAGAAAAAAAATGAACGTGGAGAAATGTCATCAATTTCTTTTCTTTGTTATCTTTTCTTACATTACTTTATGCATAAGCCAATTTCATTGAATTTTTCGTAATTTTTGTGTACATTATCGACTTAAAGTAGTTAATATAATTAACCACTGAATTATTTTTTTTCTTAATGTCTTGTTTTCCCATTTGATAATACATTAGTGCTAAACTAGTCTTAATCAGTGGGCTCTATCACAAATGAAACAGATCAAAAAACCAATATATTTTCTTTTCACATGTACCTGGCTACCTTATAAGATTCTTAACAGAAATTATTTTTTTTGTTTGTATCTTTGAACGTGGGATAGACCATTGCAAGCATTGTAGAAAAAATATATACTTCAGTGCATGCTTACGTGGATAATGCATATTCCTTTGCAACACACGTAGTTGTAAATGATATATTTGTCAAATAGATAAAGAAGTCATTTTATTAAAAAAAAAAAGATTAAAAAAAATAAAGAAAAAAGAAACAGGAAGCTAAGGATGGCAAAACGTTTTGATGAGTAAATGTTTTCCCTTCAAGTTTTATACATTCATAAAAGTTAATGGTAATATAAAAACATCTAAATTTTAAATTATCTGAAAACGTTTTAAATTATTTTCATTGAATACCTTTCCTACAATTGGCAAATGTTTGGAAATACCGAAATAAGTGTTGATTTTGTTGAATAAAATGCGTAGAAAACTATACAGCAGACACTTTGCGAAATTGTTGTTAATCGACGTGCAATATAGTTTTGAATGATGATTTATAATGTTTACCATTGTGCACAATCCTTTTTACACGGTATGCACTTTTGGATCGTGTATTTTACACCTTCGTACGTCAGAGTGCATATGTTCAACAGCTTGTTAGTTACTGTCATTAATAATGACAAAAAAAGATCTCGATTAATCCGGTTTGAAGACCATTATAAATATAAAAAACGACGGGTTTTTCTTAAAATTACTTATTCGTTATTTCACAAATCTACGATGAGAATTTTGATTATTTATGTAATATTCGTTGCTTTCATTGCTGAATCAAACGCATGCACATGCCTTCCTCAGCATCCACAAGAGCATTTTTGTAAATCACAATTTGGTAAGTTGTGTTTCATATTGAAGTTAAATATGAATTATTGTATTTTCCATCCATCTAACACTTTGTATATGACAATGTTTTTTTAATTACGCAAAATGATTTCAGAAATGTTTTTCAAAATTTTTACGAACCTACAAACCTATGAAGAGCAAAATATTTACTTTGTTTTTTTTTATTATTTTAAAACGATTTTTCTCTAAAACAAATATGTAATAAGTTTAGTATTATACTCACATTGCAAAATGCATCTTAAACATAATTTTTAAAAAAAAAATTCAACATTTCCATTTCTTGTTCCAGTTGTCCAGGCAAGGGTTCTCAGCCAAAGAACCGTAAACAATGGATTGGATATTGTTTACACTATTCAAATTATTCAGGATTTCAAGGTAACGTTTATTCATAGATGTTTGAACTTTTTTTTCCATCAGATACTTTTTTCAGAAACCTTTTATACATCATTCAAATGTTCACAATTCGAACGCGTGGCAGTGTTTTTCCCCTAGATTCGTCGGGTAAGAAGTTGATTCTTTCTTTGTGGGTTCGAATCCCACTGCAGGACACAGAAACCAGTCCTTGTGTTGGCATCGTATAAACCGATGTCCCCTGTTTTAGAAGGGTTTGGCACGATGAAGAACCCTGACATCCAAGTATATATATAAATTTTCAGCCATCCGACAGCAATTCAAGTGTTGTTGTCTGAATATATATGAGGGAAAAATTTTCGGAAGGGACGTTAAAGTCACAAATACATTTCGAAAAACCTTGAATGAATCTCGATCTGGAATTCTGAGATTTTTCGGATGAAACTGTATAAATTGAGGTCCTGTTTTTTTTTCGGTAGATTTAAGTGCCGAATATATCTCAAAATCTACAAGCTCTCCGCCGACAATGGGCGGCGTCTCTATATAAGTGAAATCGTATTCTTGAGCCGAAAACAAATATTCTAATGCAATTGATTTGTAAAACACCTTTTGATTGGCTAATGCACTGATGTTTGAAAACAGTAAAACGAGCATTAACGTGAGTGAAAGCTTTTTCTTTGTGACGTCATAGTAGACCGACGCAAAAACACGATGCTTCGTGACGTATTTCATGTAACAAAATTCAACAAAATAAGACGTTAACAACAAAGTACACGGATTGCATTAAAATTGGAATAACTAATCTTCTAAATTGGTATTTGCGACCGTTAATGCTGATTTAACGGTCGCAAACATCCGTTTTACCGGCTCCGCTTACGCGTCGCCAGTAAAACTCAGTTTGCGACCGTTAAATCAGCATTAACGGTCGCAAATACAAAAATAGAAGATAGTTATTCCCTAAAAATAAAATAAAAAATTACACATGAAATGTCTTCGTCTATGATATGAAATGAGTTAGTTTAGCGTGATTTATCATTAAGCACAATGATTTTTTAGGGCCGGTTTGGGGCCGAAATTCGGCCCCAGTCCCAATTGAAAATATGTTAGTATTTTCCCAAAATGTAGTAAAAGTTTTACCAAAGAAAAACTTACAAAATATGTGATAAAATTCAGTTTGTTTATTGCATGTTTTTCAGTGAAGTTCAAGCAGGTTTTGTTGTTCAGTCATGTTGGATTTCTTTATTAGATAATTCATACAACTATTGTTCTTGATGCAAGTGATTAGATAATTCATACCAAAAATAGTCTTGTTTTTGTTATAACAATTGTTTGTTAAAGTAATACAAGGACAAAAACAAAGCTTTTTGACAATGCTTTAAAAGTGACTGAGTTTTCTGGGAGATTCCCAATTTAGCCTTATTGACACTGAAATTCCCAATTCTGAGGGCCCCAGCCCCCAGTCCCAAAGTTCTGAAAAAAAAACACTGAAGCAGATGTTTATCTCATGAGGATCAGTTTTACGCTTTACTTATTGCTTTGACAGAGTGACAACAGACGATATGGACAGCAGACGACAACGCGAACTATCAAAACCAGCTCATCCTCTGCTGCGTGTGGCTCATACTTCGAAATAAACAAAGAATACGTCATATCAGGTAATTTGCTTAATAAGCATACCTCTTATTTATTCTACAATTTAATTTTTTGTGTTGATCTATGCACTCAAAATGTTTTCCATCATTTTGTATTATACTTTTGAATTTGAATTTTCATAAAATTGATTTACTGCGACGTCTCTCAATAAATAGCATAGGATTTGTATAGTTAAAAAATTAATAAAAAGTTTCAGAATTACAAGAACAACACCCAGATATATATGTGTGGATTTTTGTATAGTGACATACATTGCACACGTAGCATATCAGGTGCCAAGCGATATTTTTTTTAAAAACGTACTCTCTTTTTCATTTTTCTTTGTACACTCAACATTAACATTTTTCAGGATTCAATAATCAGGGGGAATGGCAAACAAATTTATGCGCCTGGAATCCAGAAACAACCTTACTTACAGAATACCAAAGAAGGGCCCTGAACTTTGGCATTTATCAAAATAGTTGTACCTGCAAGGTATATGTAGCGTGTATTATGTTCTTATACTCTAAGAAAGGAAACAAAGATAAACCATTTAAAGAAAATTATTAAATTATTGATAATTTTTTAATATGATATCAAGATTTTAAAAATATATTAATTCAAATTTGATATAAGATTCTCTTTTAATTTTATTGGAATAATACACAACACAAAAAAATATTTTACAAAAAATCTTTTAAATAAACAGCATGTCCATTTATAGATTTTTGACTGCACATCAGATGTAATAGATTGCCCAGCTGTGAAAGGAAACGAGTGCGTCATCAGAACAAATCAGAGTTGTTATAATGATAATAATTCATGTGGAAGGGTCAATTCCAAGTGTATGTGGGCATTTCCATTATGTGATGTACCACAACAGTATGGAAAATAAAAGTACGCGTGCCTTCATAATCAATATCACCATGTCAGATTTCTTTTTATATGTATGCTTTATGTGTTTAGCTGACTTAATAAAAATTTAATAAATTGATTTAAACATTAATATACAGGTTTTTGATCTTACTTGCTGATTAAGAGAAGGATATGGAAATAACGAACAGTATTCAATATTAAAGTGCATAAAACAGTACAAAATAAGAGCAGAGCAAACACGGATCTCCGAAACATCAGAGGTGGGATCAGGTGCCATGGAGGAGTGAGCATCTCCTGCTGACCGGTCATATCCGCCGTGTGCTCATTGTCATGATCGTGAATAACGGGAAAATCCGTCGTCAATTCAGTGTACAATCTGACTGCTATGGCACGCCAAATTCACAAAAATGAGATAAACCTAGTTTCACAATTGATAATCTAGGTTTGTCGACTGTAAACTATAGTTTACAAACCGTAAACTATATTTCACGATTCGTTAAGTATAGTTTTCATCTGTAAAACTATATTTAACGGTTGTTAACTATAGTTTACGAATGATAATCTAAGTTTATCTGTCTGTAATAAACGTTAACAATAGATTTTGTTGATAAACATAGATTCACGTTTGTAAACTATAGTTTACAATCGTAAACTATAGTTAAGAGTTGTTAATCATAGTTTCACAAATCGTGAAACTATATTTATCAGATCGTTAACTATAGTTAACGGTTTGTAAACTATAGTTTACAAATCATGAAACTGTATTTATCAGATAATCTATGTTTTGCAATCGCAAATGATTGTTTTCGGTGTTAAGTATAGTTTACGGTTGTAAAACATAGATTATCGCGTTAACTATGGTTTACAGATGTGAAATATAGATTAACGTTGTTAACTATAGTTTACAGTCCGTAAACTATAGTTTACAACCGATAAACCTAGTTTATCGATTGTGAAACTATGATTATCTCATTTTTGTGAATTTGGCGTGCCATAGACTGCTCATTGTATAAATAGTGGACTAACAATTCATAATAAAAACGTCAGTCAGCATTTGACTCAATGATAAATTGTATTTGCTGACAAGGTTATTTTATCGACCATAAAGATGTTTTATCAAAAGATTAAAGTTACACAATTTTTTTTTTATACCAAATACTAGTAACTTTCTGAAGATTAACTGAGAAATTTCTTGAGTATATTCAGGAAATATTGTAAAAAGAGGATAATGACTTATCAATACTTATTGCTAAGGTCAGACGAGACGTTCCTCAATATCTGTTTTGTGTATCTTCGTAATATATGAAAAATATTCAAAATTTTAATTACATTCTGAGTTCTAAACCAGTTTCTAAACGTCTTTAAAAATTCAAAACACTTAAACATTTAAGGAATGTTTTAAAGTTTTGTGTGAGTATTGGTGTGTGAATCACACAGACTTGTCACGTAGACATATTTTCATGAAAAATATGCCTACGTGCAAGTCTGTGTGATTCACACACCAATAATTCACACTAAACTTAAAAACATTCCTTATATTTACATTTGACATGTTTGGAAGCAACTAAAATATACTCATTATTTGAAATTCTCGCTGCCCTATATCGTTGCATTTTACCAATGTCGCTGCAGCCTCATTGTGACGTCACGTTAACGCACGTTTCTCCGTGTATATTTCTACGCGCGTGAGTATACACGAAAATGGTTTTCAAATCAATTTCACTGTTGTCTTAGTAGAAAAACACAGCGAATGTAAATATTTGAAATTGGAAAATTAATTTTCTTCCCTAAAAATTTTTATAAGAAAAACTAACCCTGGTATCTTGCAGAAATGCCTGGTAAGGTACCTTAATTTTTTGTGAGTAAACATGTTTACGTAGCCATTCTTCGATGACAAAATCTTGGAAAATTTTGTCTATTTAAGGAACGTCTCGTCTGTCCTAAAGGTATTCATTTCACACCGAATTGTCTACGGATTTTTTCCTGACATCGTCATATCAAAGGAACACTACGCGGGTGTTACCAGTCGATTTAGGATACGTACTCCTCCATGGCTCCTGACCAAACTTCTGATGTCCGTTTGTATTGTTTTTAGGGAGTTTTAAGGTCGATTTCTTTACTTTATTTTCTTTTACGGAAATTCAGTAGAATCATTGAACAGTTAATGTAGTCCAACAAACAAGTTTTTTATTGTGCATAAAAACATCCATGACATTTCATAAATTAAATGCAAAATATACCATTCTAGCGAAAATACGGTTAATACAAGAAACTTTTAAAACGTTGGTAATATTAAAGTATATTTACATGTACTATTGTAAGACATAAATAATTATTCCATTATAAAAGCTTGTTGTTTAAACTCTATTTCAAAAGAAATATTG
Organism: Saccostrea glomerata; assembly: GCA_003671525.1. Classification (NCBI taxonomy): domain Eukaryota; kingdom Metazoa; phylum Mollusca; class Bivalvia; order Ostreida; family Ostreidae; genus Saccostrea; species Saccostrea glomerata. The sequence goes on along the minus strand of PRKT01001355.1, from coordinate 10,775 downwards.
CAAAATATTAAATCAATATATCATACAAAATAGCGTGTTATCAAAAAAGAATGACGTATTTGAAACATCTGTTGTAATCATAACTTTTATGATACAGATAAAGTACATAACCTAGCTTTGCATGTTGCCATGCGCTTGATTTTATCTATTGGATAAAAACTATAAAAGTTAATCCATGAGTATTCTAGTACTAAATTATCTAGGACGCCGACATCGGTCTTTCAAATGAGACCGTATAAACCGAGGTCCCGTGTCGTTGTAAGTGCTGGCAGGAAAATTATCCCTCCCTGCTCAATGGCCTTGAGTGCCGAGTATAGGACAAAATTTGCAAGTGGTGGCGTCTACTTAAGGAATCTTTTTAAGTTTTGTGTGAGTTATTGGTGTGTGAATTACACACCAATAATTCACATTTAACTTAAAAACATTTTTATATTTACATTTAACATGTTTGGAAGCACAAAAATATACTCAATATTTGAAGTTTTTCGCTGCCCTATATCGTTATACTTTTCTGATATTGCTGTATCCTTATTGTGTCGTCACGTTAACGCACGTTTCTCCGTGTATATTTCTACGCGTGAGTATGCACAAAAATGACTTTAAAATTAATTTCACAGTTGGCTTTGTAGAAAAACACAGCGAATGTAAATATATACGAATGAAAAATTCTCGAGAGGGATCTGGACGTTAAACAAAATGCAACCAATTAATCAATCCATGCTAAACAAAATCATTTGCTTTAGATAATTTAAAACTTCTTTTTGTGATATTTTTTGAGTTATCAAATAAATATTTGGCAAAATGTTCCTTAAAACAAGAAAGCATTCTTTACACCTCACACAAAGTCAATTTCTTTCAATGAAATATATGGAGATAACGAACTTTATTATATGATTGAATAATTTCCATCTCTCTGATTGGCTGAGATCCAACTATGTTAGAAAAATACTACGTTGTATTGACCTGCACGTGACGTTCCAGGTCAATACAAGGATTTATTTCCTCCACATTGATCTAAAAATTGGAAAATTCCAAATACAAATTGTTTTGGAAGGCTATTTTAACGAATATGATTTTTTTTTCACGTGAACAAAACATCAGCGAATATATATTTTAGGGTGAGGGCGTTAAGAGGGGATGCAGGGACCCCCCTTCAACACTGTTACTGAAAACATTTTTTTTTTTACTTTTTGGCAGTCGGTTTTCCCTGATAATACTCCTTCCTTTCAAAATCTATCCTATAAAAAAGACTGACATTAAATTTTTTTCATGACAATTAAAATTGATTTTAAAAAAACCATTTCAAATTGATAAGCCTAATCAGATTTATTCACATTTTAATTCTGCTTCTCTCTTGTATTTGGCTAGGACTTAATTAAATGCAAACAAGTTATGAGCTGTGTCATTTTATCAGTGAATCATATAATAAAACAATTGTTGCTGTTTTTTTTGGTCAATACAATGATTTAGCCATCTTCGAAGTACAATATTCACCTCGCCCTTCAGGCTCGGTGAATATTGTACTCTTCAGATGGCTAAATCATTGTATTGACCTCAAAAAACAGCAATAATTGTATAGTATTGAAGCTCAAAAGTTCATCAAACAATACAAAGTAGGTGCAGAGCAAACACGGACCTCAAAACATCAGAGATGGGATCAAGTGTTATAGAGGAGTGAGAATTCCCTGCTGAACGCTCAAAAGTACAGTACTACTAGTGTGCTCCTTGCCATGATCAGGATATAGCGGAAAAATCCGTCGACAATTCAGTGTGTAAATAATGGCCTAACAATAAGTATGAAAACCGTCAGTCAGCAGTTGACCATAGAAATTACGAAATGATGAATTTAAACGAGACTGCTGATATCTTAATTCAACAACTTGTTTGTCAATAACTTTACCCGTTTAAAAACTTGTTCATACGTAGAGCCTGCCCTTACCTTCGAATCAACTGAGATCTATAAAACGCGTATGCAGGTGATGAAGGTATATTGCTGCCTAAGTAAGGGAAGTTGACAAATATGAAAAGTTAAAGTCTTCTTGTTTGTTATAAAGCTTGGTTGTTAGATGACCATTAACCTTCTAATCAATTTAAATTTTACATATAAAAAAACAGAGGTGTCAAACTCTATGGTATCTTTTATCTTTTTGATCTTTTCCTGGTATCGACATGAGAAAGGAAATAACCACTGTTAATTGACAAAACGTCGTCGATATATCAAAAGGCCGCAGCAAGTGTTTTCTTCTTTTCACATGGCTACAGAAATGACCGATATAACACTCCTCCCCCTATCGTTCTCAAAGGTAAAGTTAAGTCCAGCAGTTACATCTTTATATAAATATTGGTACATGTTTAGTTTGACCATATGTATTTAATAATTTTAAACCTTCTTAACAAATTACTGTTATATTTTTGTATGACTCATGCAATAAATTAGGAACATCAATTTTTTTTATTCTAATTTTAAATCTGTTATTTTCTTTTCTTTTTTTGTCCTGCTAGTAAGTCTGCTCTCCAATTTTAGCTACAACTTCATTGTATGCAGGAGGAATTTTTAAAAAGATCGGAATAGTAGTCACATAATCCTTCATTTCTCATACATATCAGTACTTTCGACATTTAACAACTGTATTTACTTTGGGTATAGATTTAAAGAAATAGCTGTTTAATTTTCTTCTATTTCGTGCAAATGAATATTCTGGTGAAATTATCAAATTGGAAATTATGATAGTTAGCTGTACAATACTTTATGAATTTTATTGTGTTTTCATATTCTTTAACTTTATTAGAATCCTCATTTGATAAAAACTACTTTCCAGACATAAAGTTGTACACGACTCCTGAACTTTCACATTAACTGCTATCAATATTTCGTGTAGAGTAAACTAAGAGGCTTGTTTGAACATTTATTAAATCCAGATATATACCTTGAAATTGAGGAATTATAGGAAGCTTAGAAATATAGTATATATCGTATGGTAAATAAAATTCTATTTTGATGTGGAATATTTTTTTTCAAAATGACGTATTATAAATCAATATATCTCTTTAAAAGGAAAATTGGTGATAAATTTGAGATACATTCGTAGATCTTTTATTATTCAAGTGTCTAAAATACCATAGTTTATCATTGAATAATTCCCACCTCACTGATTGTTTGAGATCCAACATTGAAGAAATAGGGATTATTTTGAAATAAAGTGTGTTAAATTATTTTAAAAAATATTTAAAGTTATATATTCTCTGACATATATTCCGCATGATTAGGTTACAGAAAATTATATTAAAATATAAAATAATAAAAAAAGTAATAATAGAAAACCTAATATTTGTGTCATTCCTTCACAGAATCTGTGCATCTGAATAATTTTTTTCATCCCACGTACATTCAAATATATCTTTAAATGAATATTCGATAATTCTAAACGAAGAGGAATATTTGCATTTCAAATTGAAGATTTAAGTTAATATTTGAAGTGTAGTGTGTGTATATTAGTGAATATGAGTTATTTAGCATCTTTTTTACGATAACTGTGCCCCAAAAGTTTATAATGGATTGACAGCTTTTGGAAACCATGTATTACAACATTCATCAATACCTTATAGGAGGTTGCAATAAAAGAGTACAAGTTCGATCAGTATGGTAGTTAATATTTCACTGTTCTTTTTAATTACTAAGCAGGTAAAATTTCCAAGGACAGATTTCATATTAAAGTGCATGCAAATGAATTTTTAATTAACCATACCACTAAAGGTGTTTTTAATTAATTTGCTGACAGATAAACAAATCATTTATTAATTTTATTAATTTCCTTTACGTGTGTTATCCGAGACGTTAGGGCCACCAGTCAAGAGATTTCAGAAATTTTGCACTTTACTGTACATTTAATTTGCTTTCTCGTAAATATGAGCATGTATTGCTCTAATATGAACTTTATGATGCTCTTCATGTCCCGAGAGAGGTCTTCTTTTTACATATAACTTGTGTATGACAAATTAAAGATTGAAAATTAAAAATGTCAAATAAGAGTCTAAATTATAAATACGATATTGGGGTAGAGAAAGACATTGAGCATATTAAAAGTTTTTTAAATAAAAAGAATGTGATTAAAAGAAAAAAATTATTCTAAGTTGTGGAAGACAAGAAAATATCATGTTTGGGAAAAGCTCAAAATTTCAATACCTTGACAAGAATGAAATAACAATGTACGCGTAAAGAGAAAGAAAGGGACACTAGTTATCTGATAACTTCCAATTGGTTAAGTTATCCACATGTCTAACCCAATTCATTTGTGCTTACATGCAATCATGTGATTCTAAATAAAATAAACAGAAACCCTACACTTTATCAAATACACTTATCAGTGTGGTAAACCATAAGTCTGAAACTTACATGGTATTGTTCAGGAACATTGCTTGTTCCTTGTTGTTTGTTTGTAGATCACATGATGAATAATTTTTTGTGAACAGAAACCATCTTGTTCGATAATATATATAAAAGTAAAGATTCTACCAAGCAATGTAAAACATAAATTCCACTGTTAGAACTATATAGTATACCGAGGAAGACGAAAATGAAGCTGCTATTGGGCATCTGTTGCTTGCTATTCCTTTCTGTTTTCCATTATTCTGAGGCTAAGAGCGAGTGCAAGTGCAGGCCCCAGCATCCACAAGAGGCCTTTTGTGATGACAACGCTTTTGGTAAGTTAGTTAGATTTTAAAGTTTAAAAATATTTTCCATTGCTTAAGACGCCAATTTACTAAAGAATAATTTATCTCTGATATTTGAAAAAACCCATTAATGAAGAGGAAAATTGCTGATTAATGCCTTTATTCTGAATTTTACTATAAACAAACGTTGCTCAATATCCAAATGCGTTAAAAAATTCATTGTACAAACAACTCTACGGAAGACCATTGATTCATGCGAAAAATAATTATAATTTCTTATTTTATCACGAAGACATATCATTAATGTTCCTTTCGGTCAAAGATGGAATGCTCTTTGGCGATGCTATTGGTCGGTTTATTTCCTTTTTTTTTTTGGTTGCCGTCCGCGTGGCGCAGTGGTCAGAGCGCGACTCTAGAGGGTGTCTCTAGAGTCGTGAAGTAAGGAGTTGATCCTTACGTCGCGGGTTTGAATCCCACTGTGGGACGTGTAGACCGGTACTTCGGATGACACCGTATAAACCAAGGTACCGTGTCACAGTAGGTGCTGTCACAAAAAAATCCCTTCCTGTTCAATGTCCCTGAGTGGCGAGTATAGAAAAAAATTTGCAACTCTCCACAGGTAAGTGGTGGCGTCTCCATATGAGTGAAAAATTCGCCAAAGGGACGTTAAAAATATATACATGTACTACCAATCAATCTTTTTATATTATGTTTATCCTAATTTATTTCTTTCAGTTATCAAAGCAAAGATTTTAAGCAGAAAGAAACTGTCATCTGGTCCTGTTTCAGAAAATCGTGTTTATAAAGTCAAAGTCTTAAAGGATTACAAGGTATTACAAGTACATATAACTTTATTTAAGTGATAAATAACTTTCGGTGTGTAGAAAGAATATGGGAACAGAAAGCAGCATTCCTTTCAATTGTCATATATTTTTTCAGAACACCTTTGATCCTATTCGAGGAATAGAAAAGATTTACACAAGTTCGTCACGTGAACCATGTGGTGTATATTTCAGAAGGAAAGCAACATATATTATAAGTGGTAGGTGTATATTTCTTTTTGTTGTCATTACAAATTACATTTTAAAAACCTTAAGTAATATGTATCAAAGTATCGCTGGACCAGTCTGAAATCCCTTCAAATCCTACTACCATGGTTCTGTTTACTCCCAGCTTCAGTCGTCAATACAGTTGGATGAACAGACTATTATTCTTTCTCTTGAACGTAACATTACCTTTTAAAACATTTTTACAGGTAAAAATTCGTAGTTATGCAACATGTTAATAATTTTACCATTGCAGGACACAAATCTGGTGCCTATGGAAAGTTAACAACAAGCGCCTGTTCTTGGAGCCAAAAGATCTGCACTGTCACATCCTTCCAAAAGTTTGCTCTCAAGACTGGCCTGTACAAAAAGAATTGCCAGTGTAAGGTAAGATGTGGCAAGATTTATTTAACTTAGTAATTTTTAAAATTAAAGAATTAAAATTTGAATGATTTTGGCTAATTTCCAAGAAGAAAACTGCAGGATATCATGTACACGCCTGTAATATCTTCCGGACTGTCGTTTGCACGAAAGGAAAATACATATACACAGTGAAATTTATAAGCAAAAAAAAAATTATCTTAATATTTAAAGCTGAATAACTTCTAATTACTTCAATTGCTTGTTAGTTTTAATAGATAAAAGAAATGTGATTACTTTGTTTAGATTTTGGATTGTTCGGAAGGATATTGTTATCCACCAACAGCAGAGGACTGCGTAATTAAATCCAACAGAAACTGCTTCCTGAAAAAGAACGCATGCGTCAAAAAATCTTCCTATGGAGCCCTGCAGTGTGGATGGAAATCAGATGCATGTTCTTCAAAACCAGACTATGGAACTAGCAAGGAGGTCGTCTATAAACCCATTGACACGGAAGTTCCAGACCACGTCTACACTTCCGGTGAACACGTGGTCCACAAACTCTTTAACCCGCAAGTAAAACCAGAGCATTTGAAAGGACCAGAAGACAAAAGCATTGTCATAGAGCCTTACACAAAGCATGTGTATGAAAATGTTGACCATGTTCGACAAAAAGTCGTTGGCCACTAGATACTGTCGGTTTTAAAAGTAACACCTTTCAATATTACATAGATTTTTTTTTTGGATAAGTATCCTTGTGTTTAATGTTATACTAAGTAGACGATTTTTGGCTTTTTTGGGGGGGCCTTACATGCATCTTTTATAAAAAGGTAGCTTTAATGAGGAACATTAAAATTATTAAATCTATGTTCTTTATCAACTGTATTGAAACTTGATTTTTTTTCTGATAGTTTATTTTAGAAACTTCTTTTTGGAATTATATTATTTCTACAGATTTTTACAGAATTTATAAAAATTAATCTTTCATGCAAAGCAGTCTTTGTATCAAATTAATCAAACGTATACGAAATTTTTGACACTGCATGTTGCTTATTTGTCTTTGTAGCTTAGATTTTTATATGTGTTTTCTATATAATAGTCTAGAATTTTTTAATGCAAGTAGTCGAAGAAATTTATTCAAACTGCAGCTCGTCTTTATATTGGTCATTAAAAAAATCAGTTTTATTTTCAATAAAGAATTTTTGAACGAATGTGTTGCCTTCTTGTATCTTAAAATATATTTTGACTTCAATGTGTTGACTTACATCTTTAAAAGACAAGCCAAAATATCTTTTTAAAATTAAACTTTATGAACAGTTTCAGAAATTATACATGAGCATGATGCTTCCAGTCTGGTCCTGATCTTTAAAAAGAAGGCTAGAAAGAACTTCTAACGGCAAATAATTATTATTTGGTCCAGCATAGTTTTTTTTTTTTATAACTTTTTGAGTATGCTGAATCAGAAAAAAATATGCTGGCCCTCATGAAAATGGTGTTAAAGAGGTAAAAAAAAATGGCGATTCAAAATGGCGAATATCCAATTTTTCTAATTTTCTCTTAATGTCGTTCAAAAAGGTTAAATAATGTGTGAATATTAGTGTGAGTGTAATACAAGTTTAAAAATGATAAAAGAATGCGAACATTATTAGTCTAACTCAGAAAATTTAGACGTTTCTTCACTTAATTTGAATTTTTACCGATTTTTTTTTTGTCTATTGTTGTATATTCTGCTTTGTTCAGGATTTAACATTTGCAAATATCCATATACTGCAGATTTGTATTTTTTCCTCTGCATACCACTATTCTACAACTGAATGATGGTGCAGCTGTAAGTTAAAGTCAAAATGGCGATTCAAAATGGCGGATATTCATCTTTTTTTCAAATTATTTCTTAATGTCGTTTACCAAGGCAAAGGATTTGTGAATATTTTTCCGGATTCAGCATACTCAAAATAGGTAAAAAAAAAACTATGCTCGACAAAATTATTTGCCGTTAGAATTTTTTTTTTCTATAAATCGGACCAGACTTTTCCGTTTCTTTCTTCTCTTACGAAATAGATCATAAATTGAACTGATCTCTGGTTAAGTTTTAGTTTTACATCGGATACTGAGAATATGTTTTGTGGTTTGAACACGCTTCATTCTCTGTTCCCATCTCATAGACTTTTGAGCTTAAATACTTGTTTTTCATTACATAATTAACATTTAATTTTGTACACACTGTGTTTCAAAGTGAAGGTGGGAAAACTGAATAATGAATGATAAAAAAATATTGTTCTTTTATCTTTTTTGTATATAGATTGCTAAATGAACACTGCATTGCAGTGCTCTAACTACACAGGTGTTTGTTTAAGAAATAAAGACTGTGTTTTTGTGAATGCAGATGAATAACCTTCGAGGTCATGAAGTGTTGTTTAAAAATATAAGCTGAGGCCTTGGCTTCTTTCTGGCTTTTAAATTGGAAAAAACATTTCGAGACAGAGAAGGTTATACTGGATCATTCTCGACAACAAAAACTTATTACTATTCTACTACATGTAACAGCTCAAAATATGACCGATCGTTTCTTTGATCACAATGTCGCGATTGCATTGTCCATTTAACACAAGAGGGCCAGTTTCTTTGATTAGTTTTGTATCGATTGCATAGAATGCAAACAATTTTAGCGTTTGTTGGATACCCTTCATTGTGCATACATTTGTTTGAAACATATTATCTGGCTATTTTTTATAAATGTAGAAAACATTACCAGTTGTCTTTTTTTGCAGTGACTAAATAGGTGGGATCAGCTAGGTGCCAAAGCATTGACATTTTAAGAAAAGGCGTTTATAGACGCATGGACTAAAAGCTTCCTCCCAAATTGTATGTTTTCTTAAGAAAAGTATTTCCTGAACAGAACTAATCTATGCTTGAAATAAAATAACGATAATTAATAAATTAAACCTTAAAAAATAGTTATATAGTGATATATTTTCAGAATAACTTTTTGAAATTCGATCTCATTTTAGTAACCAAATTTATCACTGTTGATCCAGGTTCGATGTTATCGTTTTTTGTTTTCTTCTTATGCAGATATATATTATGTTTTATTATGCAGTTGTTTTAAAATTAAGTGCAATAATTTATCTGAGCAGAGATGGACAATGCAAGAATTCTTTTTGGGTTTGTCAAACTTAAAACGTTCTGAAAAGATCAAATGGCACCTTGGATATCTCCACGGATTCTCTGACATACACCTAACAAATACCACGATATATCGGTACATCCACTGGGTATGTGTTCTCCCTTGTCGAAATGCACCAAGAAATATAGACTGTGTAAGGAGTCGAATCGTCTTGCATCATTCATACGGTTATAGCAGAACAGTTCCAGTGTGTTCAAAATGACAAGAGAGGGAACTTTGAAAAATATTATCAAGCTCACATATTCCTCTGTCTCCTTGTCATTAAAATCGTATGAGGTACAGGTTCATACACATCTCATACAGAAGCGTTCATAAATTTGGCATAAAGCGATTTACCTGCAAAGGTTCCCGGTATTTTGATATGTTAACATTATTATTGTAAATTACACACGGCTTTGTTAGCTTGAACTTGCTCTGGCGATCGCGGAGAGTGTAGTACTGATGTCATTGCCTTCAAACACTAGGCTGACGTAGTATAAGAAGGCTGTTCTATCTTAAAATGGCATAACCGGCTAATTATTGAAAACCTTAAGCAATCGAGAGTGGATTAAATACAAAAAGTTTCTTTTCCTGGATACATAATTACTGGTTACGATGACTTTAAATAGAAGATAGGGAAGATATTTCTGAATGATAAATATACACCCACTTGATTTTTACGTGATTAGTCTGCAATAAAACTTAGTCTTTCACGCGTCAAGTATCCATGCATCAGATATACCAGTAGATATTAAAAGAGGACATTTACTGTAAACCAACTTTTATTCGCGTGAGAGAAATTTTTCGCGAAGTTCGCGAGAGCATCGTCATCGCGAATATTTCTCGCAGCGAACCAGTCCTTTTTTGCGATGTAAATACTTAGCCTTTTATTTATTTAGATAGCCATTTCAAAGCCCCCCCCCCCCCCTCCCTTCCAAACTTGACATACCACTGCCAAGTTTTCTTCCGAAATGTTTTTTTTCTTTATTTTATTCCTCAGGAAAATAAAAATAAAAAGAGAAGCTATGCCTCATGTATAAGTTATTTTAGGTAAATCTTTTCTGCCTCCAATAATCTCTTGTGTTGGTGAATAATGTTTTACCATATCTTAAATAATGTTATACATTTACGTAATTTATTACCTCTATAAATGTGTTCTTATCAATTACAGTATCATCAATTATCAATTCTGTACCTCCGCGCATAACTCAGGTTTCAATGCTGAAGTAAGTCGTTAACTGTAAAAGTCAGTGCTTCTCGCAAAGTCCAATGGACTCACATCAATCGTATGTTGCCATTGTCCAAATGATACCATTTTTTAATCGCATTTATCACCATATTTTGATAAATGCGTTTAATACCAGTGCAAGGGAGATAACTCGTGCGTTCTAATTGTAGTAGTTAAACATTATCGAGACTATGGGTTTTAAATAGATGACGTAATATTATCAAGCACCTTATGACGCTGATTGTCATAATCTACCGAAAAAGCTAGAAGGGTAGACATGTTGCAAAATTTCATGTCATAACACTAT
>PRKT01001354.1:72988-95045 GCA_003671525.1 Saccostrea glomerata | reverse complement strand
TCTTACTGTATCATGCATTTTATATCATACATCATACATCATCTATATATAATTTATCATTTTAATATTCTAAAATGTTTTATAATGTTTATATATGCTTGCATGGTTTTTTCCGGTTTTTTTTGTTTCTGTTTTTGTTCTTATTATTTTTGTTTTTTTAATGACCCTTTCCCTTTAAAATGAATTGGTTGTAAAATTGGTTTCTTTTTCGAATCAGGATTTCAATTGAAGTGCAAAAACGTTCTATTGTTTTTTTTATTTATATGAAATTAGATATGAGGATATCGAGTATTATTCAAGCTCAAAAGTTCAAAACAATACAAATGAAGGAGTAAAATGGACCCAATAATCCAGAAGATTATCCTCTGTCATCCGACCAAACCCTTAATCATAAAATCAATTGAAAGTCTTGATCGATCACAATCAATCTTTTGGCAAATGGTCTGCATAAGGATGCATTGGTAGTAGGTCTTCAGCATCATTCGGTCAACTATATATATACAATAAAATGGACAATCCATATGATAAATTGTACATGCATAAATGAATCAGATCTGCCACACGAGGTTTACATTGAATGATGTCGACATCGGCTTCACAAATGAGAGATTTTCAGCAATTCTCTTTTCAAGTACATGTACTTCTCTCCTCTACATGAATCATAGACCCATGGAAGATGCCTTTAGTTTATACCATATAACTTGAAATTTGAGCAAAACGCAAATTTAGCTACATGTATTTGTCCCAGAAATTTGGTAATATATCTTTAGGGAGGAGTAGTTTTAGTGATTTTAAAATGCTAAGAAACTTTTACAAATAAAAGGCAATTAATTTTTATTGACATTCAATTTTAGAGATATCAGCACCCTCACTAATAATGCCAAAATTAAATCCTTGCTAAAAATTCTGCTTATACGGTATCACATTGTACGTGTCCAGGTTTCTGATGCTGCAGTTTGTGATAAGGCTTCATCATTATTAAAAACGGGTTTTATTTAAAAGTTACTATAAACTCCCTGTTGCATGTTTAATATATCTACGGATGCACGCTACTGGACTTGCTTCAGATGATAAACTTGACCTTTATTTTCAGATGAGCAACAGGCTAATTTCTATTTTGCGCAAGGTTATTAGCAAGACAATATATAGGGCTAATTGCATTTATCTACAGTTACCTTACCGAAAACAACAGTTAAAATAGAAGAGATCACATCGTCTTTGTATGTCATAAGGGGACTCATTTCCCTGTTTAATACTCTCATCTGTGTGTTTTTTTTCATTTACTTAAAGAAAAAACAATATCAAGAATTTCCGTCACTACATACTACTTCAAAAAGTAATACACATGAAACTATGGAAAGGTTTTCATCAGGAATTATTCCATCCGCGCAGAAAATTCAGAACATGGATTATGCATATATATTGCAACCTTCACATAAAACGGAACCTGTTGTTATCAGTCCCATAACCTATACGAAGATTCTGAATAAGAAAGGATGACACCCTTATATAGAAATAAATTTAGGAATGAACAAAAATCGCCTTTGTAGCTTTACCTTGTTTAATGGAAGGAATACTTATAGATTGAGAAAAATGGACAGATAAGTGAATAACATATGGCAGTTTCATAAATGACTTTTTATTCAAACCATGATATACTGTAGGCATACTGTAGACGTACTTTTTCCACGGGGTCATAATTCCGCGGAATCTCTATTTCTATTTAATCCGCTTATAGAAAATTACGCGGATATCTTAAGACTCTCCTTTTCCTTATATTTGAATTAAGTTCGATGAGACTTATTTCCGCGGAAAGTTTGTGACCGCGTTTAAAGCGTAAATTAATATCACGCTGATAAAAGTACTTCTACAGTATTCAAATAAAACAAATAATACATAGAAAATAAAATAAAACACTTCTTCCAACGTCAGAAATAACAGAATGATTGTAATATTCGTATGTACAAAACAAAAATAATTGTTCTAATTGGAATTTTATATGTAAGGAATCACTGTCTAGGCAGTATAGTATACCAGTGCATTAACGATAGCGGGAATCAAGGGATAAATTATCTCACATTTCCCACTATTGGTGATGTCCTTGGCATACTATACCAGCTAGACAATGATTACGTTTACTTTCATTTCATTTCATTATGAAATAAAAGTGTAGATTTAGATAATAAAAATGAGATTCATAGATTAAAATTACTCCCATGTCAATTCCAATAGTCCTCGCCCACTGACGACAAAACCCAAACACAACCGCACGAGATTTACATGCATATTCGGCTTCCCTAGCGTCAGATACAAAGACAGACGTGCTCAAGACTAACATGCGTACAAGCCCCCATATCTCCTGGCCTATCAGTTTGATTAATTTACATTCTGGTACAATAATCAGGAAATAAACTCCATTAACCTTCAAAGAGGTATCACGGAGTAAGCTAATAGAAATGGAAATATTTGGTTTAATGATGCAAGATACTAGTAATTAGAATAATATTAGAATCATAAAGCTCATGTAAATAATGGTTTAAAAACTGTATGTAAATGTTGCATGATTATATCTGAAAACTATAAGCAATAGGAAATAAAAGTCAATGTTACCATCATTAGTTGACTTTGTTTGAATTTACCACTAAAAGATTTCCATCATTGAAGTCAGGTTTGATAATAAACAATGATTAAAATAAGATTTTTTTCGCAAACAGGGTTTGTTGCCTTTAAAGTAGGGGGGGGGGGGGGGGAGTGGATAATTTCATACATTCCTCCATTTATGAAAATCGTATTAAGTTGATTGACTAAATTGATAATATTCTTGTTTCAGCGTGAAAAACCTAGCTTTCAATCATCAATTGTACAACAATCTTTTTAATGAAAAAGAGACTGCTCAAATCGAAATAATCTCTGAATGTGTTTCACAAATCTAAAAACAAAATAGAAGTTTAATAAAATTGCTTTTCTTAAATGAATAATAGACATGTATATTGAAAGGAAAAAGAAACGAGTGTTTGTAAGTGTCTTACCCAAATTTAAATTGTCTAGTTTATTTTTCTTTTATTGTTTTAGAACGTTTTTATTCAGCAACTGCATGAAATGCATAAGGTTATGTGAAATTGTATTAACACAGGGTAAAATATTTCTTAACTTACTTTTTATCAATCAGATTTTCACTTTGTTGCACAAGGAAAGTAGATATAACGCATTCTTGTCATTATTGTCATGTTTATATACAGCTCAACAAACTTTTTAAGCTCACATGGTTTTTCGCACAAATTAAGGTCACATTGTTTTGATATAATATTGTGTATCAAGACAACAAAATACATTTTAAAAGTATTTGTTTACATGATTTGAGTTTTATTTCATTTACTGAAATAATAATTCACACAAATCAATCGGTAGAACTTTGATATATTCATGGCTGAAAAATAACAACTATTCTCATTTGAATTTTTGTAGTTTCTTGCCAATTGTAACTGTCTTTTTATCCGTTCTTTTGAAAGCAACAGCTCTTGGCAGAAACGTAGACATAGGTACAGTACACTACTGTAACTTGTATTTTCTGTACATTTTTACTACTTAACTAAGGTTGGTAATAGTATCTTTTTTATCTGTTTGACTGCTTTCTATGTTAATAAGGTGGGATTTTTATGAGTCAATTTCTAAAATGTAGAATCATAAGAGATTCATCCCACTGCAAAATTTTAACGTTTCAAACCGTAAATGCGGAAGAATTTTCCTTTTCATAGAAGAAATTTACTATTTAAAGAAATAAACAATACTTCATTATCCTACCCATTAGTGAGGTTTCCTTCTGCAATGTTATCCCTTTTCGACGCTACATTTCGACGAAACCAAGAGGAGTATGGTAAATGAGCAAAGATTTTTTTAAAATACTCACCTTTAAGAAGAAAATTTAAAAATTTCAACTACATGGGATCAAGAAAAGATCGTTTTATACAATTTTTGAAAAAGTATGGTATAATCGTATAGTCGAAACATCCTACCATTTATTTATAAATTTTCCCTTAAAACATCCGCTTTGGAAACTTAAGATAGTAACTTTAAAAGACAATTATGCTTGAAATTATATATGTAATATAACAAAGGGTTATGCCATTGTACTGCAGTTCGAAAATGGTAATTTTTATTACAACAATGTAACCTTAATTTGTGCGAAAAACCATGTGAGCTTAAAAAGTTTGTTGAGCTGTACTGTATATATTCAGTTTAAATATAAAAACATACATATATGTCCATTTCATGACCTCATTTTAGCCCCGCTTAAAAAGTGGGGAGGGGGGGGGGTTATAAAGTAATCGTGATGTCCGTCCGTCTGTATCCCTTAGGGTACCCATTTCTCATCCGCAACTATTCACTTTGCACTGAATAGAATTTGATGACACTTTCACAGGATCTTTTATTACATACTGCCATTGTGCACCTCCTATTTTACATTCTGATCTTGGGTATCCCATAGCAAAACATGGACACTGCCATTATATTCATTTGGAAGGCGGGGATATCACTTAGTGAGCTCATTGCTCACATTACCTCCAAGTATTGTCGGGATGTTGAATTTTGAGTTCTTTTAATTTATACAAATTGTTATGTAATTTCTTTTATATGAATTGTCTTGAGTTTAACGCTTCTCGGAAGATGGTACATAGTGAAGGAAACTATATATTTTTACAGCATCAATGCTAATTTGAATGCTTTATTGTCTTGCTTAAATGAATGCTTCTTATGCTTGCTGATTTAATGCTACTTATCCTTATCCTGATGCAGTTTATAAAAAGGTCAAAAGCTGCCGGAAGTAGCATCATTCTACTGGAAATATTCACTGAATTTCAGCATTGCCATTAAAAGCAATAAAAGTGCCTTATATGATAATTTAATCATTATATCTATACCCCCGATTGAAAAGCTGGAAGGAATATAGTAATCAGTATGTCCGTCCTTCTGTCTGTACGTCCGTCCGTCTAGCCGTCCGTCCGTCTATCTATCACACTTTGAGTACCCATCTCTTCCGCAAGTCCTCTTATACCATAGAGTGAAATTTAATGAAACTTTCACAGAATATTTATTATAGATTGCCATTGTGCACCTCCTATGTTACATTTTGATCCGAAACAGATTTTTTGGGTTTTCCGGCCACAACAAAACATGGATTTTGTCATTTTAACCATATGGGCGGCGACAGGGTACATGTATCATTTAGTGAGCTCATTGCTGACAATACCTCTAGTTCACTTTGTATCTATAATTTTTGCTAATCATTAGAATTGCCCTAGTTTGGAATTGTTAAAATTAAAATTGGTGAAAAAATTTCAGTTGAAGCTGTGTTCATGCCCCTTTCATATGGATAAAATAGTACAGGTAAGAATTTTTATAGTCAACATAAACAAAGTGCAATGCTCTTTCCTGTATTTTTTCCCACTTTTTCTTTTTTTCCCTGTCAGATGTGTCAGACTTTGTGTCTGTGCTAATATAAGGGCTTTTCAATAAATGATGTCATCGGTGCTCTGAAAGAAACAAAAATGTTTTTTTAATAATTTAGTCTTAATGATTCAATTTTTTCCCAAAACATTTGCTTTCTAGACTTCTCCAAAAATTGAACTGTCACCATAAATAAGAATTAGAACAACAAATGAGAATTAAGTTTGTGCTTTTGCAACTCTTTGCTCTTTTCAGACCTTTGCTGTTATTGTCAACTGAATGGTATTGTTAATTTGCTTTGTAGGTTTAAAGCAATGGATTGAAGTGTTGTTATCTGCTTGAATTTCAGACAAACATGGATAACAAAAAATCTGCTTTTTAAAGATTACTATATAGATATTCTTATATGCTATCATTTTCAGTCACTTCTGAAAACATAGAGTACTAAGCTCTTTTTTTTTTTTTACAATGTGATCTACCTCATCCCCCACAAATGATGCATATAAACTGCCTATGAAATTTGCAGTTTCTGAAAGTCACTCAAATATCATCCGTGACAATGTGTTGAATTTTGGCAAACAATGCAATGATTGTTGTAAATCCTTGTCGCCAAGGACGGTACACATTTTTGAACCCAGTATATTATTTTTATCATCCATATATTGAAATTCATCTGCTCATGTGTCTATCAAACTGACTTTGGTTACTGTAAATTTCACATATTGCAGTGAATTTTTCTTTTGGATTCTTAACATGTTTTACAGCAGCTTTAATGAAGCATTTAATTTCAATCTAGTTAACTGATTCATTACTGCTGTTATGATGATATATTTAGGAAAATAAATGTACTGCAAAAATACTTCAGTCAGATATTTTTCACGGAAATAAAAATAGGAAATTAAAAAAAATAAAACAAATACACCTTACTTCAAAAACGGTCTTTTGCTTCTATTTCTTAATCTGTTTCGCTTCTTTCTTCTCCATCTGAAATGGAAAGATTTCATTCAAAATAAGAGCAAAGGAAATGTTATATTTCTACTCCGGACTGTATGGCGCACGGTGAACTCGGTTGGATTACTAAGTATATTTAATTACAAACTTAATGTATATTATTTTATATTGATGCAAACATTAGCTTATTATAACAAGAAATGAAATTATGAAGTGTGCTGTTCAAAGTAAGGGATATCGTAGACCAAGAGACGATGAATATTGTTTGAAAAAATGAAGTCTTGAATATTTTAAACAATCGTGGGCTTTCAAATATTTTCGAAAGTAAAACCTTTAATCCAAAATGAAAGAGATCGAATTTGAGGTAAAACTTACTTTACTAGATCAATTTGAAATAAATGGAATTCATCAAAGAATTTTTATTACAGAATATAAAAGAGATGAACTAAAATTTGAAAAGAGCTTTAATATATGTGGTCAATTAGTTTTAATAAGAAAAAAGACCATTTATCATCTCATATGTGTTTCATGGTTATGATGCATCATCATTATCGTTGCGCTTTTACATATTATGATCGGAAAAAGATACGCTTAATAGACTTTTAGCTGCAGTTCAATATAAAATGAAAATAGTTATAAATATTCATTATATATTCATAGATGTATATGCAGATTATGTGGATGGGACTATTTTCGTCTTATTTTGTACTTGACCCAGACTTATGAGGTAAACTAGGGCTATAATTTCGAACGTATTTTCTAGTATTTTTATCAAACATTTTCAATTTTTAATTTATGTTTAATCATCAAGTTACTAAAATTGGTAAATCAAGATACACCTATGACAATTTTTCATAATTATTTACTTGACACAAATATTTCGCATATCAAATTACCATTCGTTTCATTTTCCTTTCAGTATTTTCATTTGGTATGTAACTTCTTCTTGCTATAGCTACACTTGTCGACCTTTGACATTACGATGAAATTAATTATACGCAATGGGTTTTGCGGTAGGTTTCTATATTTTGATAATTAAAGTATGAGTGTAATTATTTTTCGCACAGACATCCAACGTTTTGACGACCAGACGCCTCTTTTAACTTGATACCATAAGATACATGCATAACATCTATTGAATTACTTCGATTTACTTAAGAAATAAACAACGTTATTTAGTGAACATGGCGTTATGAATAGCAATTGCTCTGCTGGCATATTCCATGACGCGCGTTAGCGCATCATGGAAAATATGCCAGCAGAGCTATTGCTATTCATAACGCCATGATCACTAAATATCGGTAATCGTTGTTTATTACTTATATTTGCATTCTTCGATGTTGTCAAGAATATCAGAGGAAAATCTGGCTAAAAAGTATATGGCTGGTTGTCTTCAGTAAAGAAAAACACACGGCTACAAAACTAGTATACCTGAGCATTGCACCTTTTCTCTAATAAATCACAAACAAATTGTACAGTTTTTGCCTCTTAAACACAGTTATCTGGATACAAGCTGCACTGTCCTCACATTTTCTTAAAGTGACAATACGGCGCATCTCTTCAAAAACAGACTTGTTAAAATTTTCCTATAGGATTTGGAATGTTTTTCATACTCATAAATGTATACACTTTCAGAAAATTACAAATTTCATAAGTAAATAATTCTGATTATTTCATTAAAATTAATAATTATTTATGGCCCATAAATATATACATCGCAACGTGTTCGAGGTTCCACATTCCATGCTGTTCACGCATGCGTATAGTTTTCATAAACAAAACAGCATGGTAAGAGAGGGAAACCCGGTAGGCCTGCTACATTGACATTCGGTGTCATTTTATTAGAGCCTGTGTATGAAAAATTGTAACTTAAATATGTACATTTCAGTTAGTACTTGATTATGAATGAATTATATTTGATCTACCTTACAAAGAAAGACTTGTGACGTCTTTGATTGCCATTTGACAAACAAACAGAAATGCTTTGATCAGAACAGCTTATTTTGCATGGTTGAACAACAATTTTAATTATACCAGAAAAAATCAAACTTGATATATATTTGTCACTATAAAGGTATCCAGCAAGTTTCAAACCATGATACATTAATCCAGTAGCACTTGGAGTTCCTCGGATGACTCGTACCTCGCACATAATGAATTGAATGGAGCGTAGCGGAGTCAGCCGAGGATTGGCGATTGATCCGGTAATGCATCACGACATTAATTTAGTGCATCACGATCCTTATTGTGAACCCAATTATTTTAAAAAAAAATACAATTCCTTCAGAAATCAATGAAGTAGAACGAAATGCAAACTTGATTTATAATTAATCAATTTATAAAAGCTATCCAGCAAGTTACAATTCATGACAAACTCGTTTAGAATATAAATTAAGTGCATCACGACATAAATGTAGTGCATCACGAACCCTATATTTAACCCAATTATAACATGTATAAAAATTAAAAAGATAAAAATACCGTAATTCTTTCAAAATTCAATTAAGCAGAACGAAATGCAAACTTGATCTATAACTAATTAAGGTAAAGTCTTATACTTAAAACCAGCTCAATATCTACAAGCGTTTAGGAGAAAAGTGCGGAAAACCCTGAAAAATTGAAAAGGCCGTCATTCCGTAAAAAATCATTGAATCGGAACGATATTCAAACTTGATCTGTAACTTATCAAGATACACCCACGTACCAAAAATCAGCTCAATATCTGCCAGCGTTTAGAAAAAAAGTGTGGAAAACCAATTAAGTGGGACAGACTGACAGACAGACGGGGACAGACAGACAGACGGACAGACGGACGGACAGACAGACAGACAGACGGACAGACGGACGGACAGACGCAGAGGAAACCTATAGTCCCCTCCGGTTTCACCGGTAGGGGATTAAAAATAGGGCTTGAAATTAAAAAGCAAGTTTCCTGACAAAAATTTAGTTGGGAGATTAATATAATCAATGGATGAAGAAGAAACGGGATCTCCGCGACATTCACGTGGGGCTCGCGAAACCGTACAGGTTTGTTAATACATGCTATTATTTCTCGTATCTCCATGGCTTTCAAAGAAAAAAAAAATCAGTTTAAACTCAACGTAAAAATGCACTTATGACATATAAAAATTATTGCCATTTGAAAAGCAAATTGTATTGGAACTGCAGAAAAATATTTTGTTTGAAATTTTGCCGCGATGACGTATGATTTGGAGGATTTTCCTTTCCTGCACCCCAATACACAAAACGTCAGAGTTAAGATATTTTGATTCTCAGAATTGCTTTTACTTAATTTTCAATTATAAATGTAAACCTAACATTGTATGCACGTGCCATTTTAGAATTCACGTGGTACAAATAAACAGAACTAAGTTGTACGACCCTTGATTTTCCGGCAGATTTTAATTACGTTAATTTTACATGAGGAGAGAATATTTATTTTTCTCAAATGCTTACTTCAATTTTTTACCTTATATCTGAATGATATATTGGGTAAATTTGAATGAAAAAGCACACTATTTGCAGCCGTATTGCCGCTTTAATTTTTGTTTTGATGCAATTGTGACGTCATCGATCAGCATTATTTAAAACCTCTGACAAAAATCAATAATTTAACCTTATGGTGAAAAAGGGAATGTTTTAATAATGATTAACTCCAGAATGTTTTTCTGTGATTTTTTAAAAAGTTTTTCTATTTATTTTTAAGAGCTGAAATCGTTCTTGAAATAGACATACTTCTTAAAGAATTTTTGCTTTTTCTGAATGTGTGAAGAGTAATCGTTCCTTGTACAAATATGCAAAAAAAAAAAATGATGAGAAAAAATAAAAATATGGCAGTTCTCTTCAACTTTCAAAATGGTTTATTATTCAATTAAATACCCTGACCATAATTAAATTTTTAAAGATATAAATCTGCGATTTTAAATTGTTATGAACTTCTTTTTTTTTCTTCAAAAAATATAATTAAAAACTTCTATTTATTCCTTTTACGAAACATTTCATATATATTCTTCTCAACACTCTATATAAGTGCATTAGAGCTTGTACTATACGAGTGCGAATGAGCAATTGCACTCATAGCAGGAACATTTGCGTCTATAGTGCTATGAACGCAGTTGAAGCCTGCAGGTTCATAGTGCGAGTTAGCAGTGGATATGCAAATATATGCAGATATTTCTCAGTAATTTTTATGTATCTTCTACTATTATCTATTCTAACTTCCCGAAATCCATTAATTTCTGTATATTTTGCACTTGTGATTATTATTAACAAATTGAAAGTTGACGATGGCTAAATAAACCAAAAGAAACTAGATTATCCAAGAAAAGACGATTTAAATGAAAAAGGGGAAGAATTACATTGCATACCAAACTGTACATTTGATTCCGTAATATCTTAAAGAAAAAAAAATGTTAATCGCAAAAGCATTTACGGGTTTAAATAAAAATACATTAAGAGAAATAATGAATTCATTAAAAAAATTCTTTCTTTTAATGAAAAGTGTGTTCATTTATTTGAAATGGTGCGTGTACATGTATATATTATGAAGATGGATTGAGGCAATTAAATCAGGATAACAATGTGACTGAGAGCGAAATACTTGTTATGTAAGCAACACTGTCAAAAACTTAAACGTACATATACATGTATGCTTGTCTTAAAACAAACTCTGACCTGTCTATTTTTTATTAAGCAATCTTTTTTGTTGTTTAATCTCTTTTCTTCTTTTCAAAACTGCTTGCAATGGACAATATTGTATTGAAGATAACTGTCATCAGTATTTCAAAGTAATGTAGATTATTCACTTTATTTTCTGATATGAAGACACAACTCTAACAAGGAATGTTAATATTCTGAATATATTCTTAGTGTTGCAGTCTTATGTTGGCCTTCTGCTCCATCAGGAGCAACAAGAATAAGAATTTTGAAACGCAGCTATATCAGGAATTCTTAAAGAAAAACTTATTTTGATTCCTACTAAAATGGTTGTATAATTCATATATTTATAGATTTTACTCACTTTATATATACAACCACTGCAAGCAATCCTACGAAAACAATTGACGTAACAACAATTATCCAAACTCTTCGTAAATCTCCGTTATGGTTCCTGTAAATCAATTATATATATTCATGAATTATATGTAAACACTTGTAGCAGTAGAAAGGCTAAACCGTAAAAATATCTTATTTCTAAACAAAAACACTTAAGGACAGATGATACAAACAAAAAATGGATGCCCGGATTTGTATATATTTTTTGGTCTTATTTAATTGAAAATGATGCAAAAAATAAATTTCTAAAATATAAAGAAATTGTAAACGTTATATGATGTTCAAAATTCTACCTCTCTGGAACCATCATTATTAATCTATACAAATATTTTTCACTTCAGATCCCATTTTTGTGAGAATTGGAATAAAAATTAAGAAAACTACGCGGTTTAACCTATTCATTTTTCTCATTAAAACATAACTCAAGTTGTTATTTTCAAATTTTTTGACAAAAGTTTGTTTGTATCATCTGTCCTTAAATTAACTTCATTTTAGAAATATGATGAACTACATATCTGATTGCATCATTTAAGACACAGAATCAAGAATTTCATTTGGCGTCCAACGGATAATCCTCAGGGATATTAAACATATGTCAGTCTTCAGATTCCCAGTTTTGATAAAAAAAACAATACATCATACAAAAAATTGAAAGAATGTAAGGTTTCTATTACAGATATGATTGATAATTCCTTTTCCGATCCCACGTCTTCTATATCAAAATTTTCTGTGAAAAACTGTAATACATCTGACATTTTGATAACTAGCACTTCTTTCACCAGTTTTCTAGACAGAGCTTCTATACCAAAAAAAAGTTTGGGAAAATCTGAATTGCAAATCGTCTATTGTTGTCAATGGAAAAGAATGTACTGTTTGTGGACTTGTTTATGTTGGTGAAACCAAGAGGTCACTTAATACAAGAAAAGCATGTCATTTATTTCAAATAAATCATGGGGCTCAGTAGCTTTTATATAAACATTTTAATTTACGTGACAATTCTATTTTGTCAATGCAAGTTAGAATTTTTAAAAGATTTATCACCTTAAAAACAGTCCGTCACCGAGTATACCTTTCCGTACACAACAACAAGAAGAATTCTGGGCTCGAAAACTTGGGGCAGATTTTCCCTATGGATATAATGACAATGTCGATAGTGTTGGAAATCTTTCCTGTCCACAAAGTAAGAAGGTAAATCTGATGGGACTTTTTTCCGTACACAGAGAGGTAAGCGTAGTCATGGACATCGGTATTCACAACTATGTACACGCATGGATATAGATAGAGTATTACAATACATGATTTACTTACTTGTCTTTGTTGCTGTTTGAAGTGACGACCAGCTTTGAAGTCGTTTCAGAAAACATAGAGGTAAGGAGCCTGTTTTTCTTCACTTTTGTATAGCAGGACTGATCTGAAAAAAGAAAATAATTTTTATGTTGAAAATAAAAGCATGATTTCTAGCTATTGGGAAAATATTGCCAATACATGGTAATTGACTGATATTCTAGATCTGTTCTAAAAAAAAAGATTTGTCAGCACAGTTATGTGATTACTACTGCATACTTCTTATCTAAGATGCTATTCTGAATGTATCAATAAAAAGATTAAACTTAAGATAACATTTTACATTTGTATGCCTCTGTTGACTCGTATCTTGTTGGACAAGGAGGATTCAAAACCAAACATGTCCGATAATAATTGTCTTGAATTCTCTGTCCTTCTACATTGTATTCCATGCAATAACCTTTGAAAATAAGGAATTCGTAAGTTTTGATAAAATATTTTTGGCTTTCAACAACTTTCTGTAGACACAAAGTTGATAAACTGATATATTACTATAAATAAAACATGTCTTCTTTAAGTCAATACAGAATCAAATTCACAACGTTAATATTCGCATTCAAAGTGAAATAGTCTTTCAGTCGTTAATACAGTATATATGTCATGGAAAAGAAGAAAAAAGAAATCGGATAAGCTAAACGTAGTACATAAATTACCGAGCATGTATTTCATAATGCTACATACTTCCCACGATTCATTTAGAAAGACATTCAGAGCACAATGGTATTCATACTGGCTTTGTTGTGAACAATTTTGCATTATATATTTGCAGTTCATTCTAGCAGCAGCGTCTTTCCATTCTACTTCGCTCCTTGGACATTCATCAACAAGCCTGGCAGTCTGCTGTATGCCTGGGCAGTTAATGACACACCAAACCTACAAAATGTGACAGGATGCTATATAAATTAATTAACTAAAAACAATAAATGAGTTCAGTTACTGGAGTTGTTAGAATGTATTAACTGCTTGATAACTTAACCGATTTGTTTCGCCGTTCTATTGGATATATTAATCCATTTTTCAATTAACAGTTTGTCATTTTTCTTCAACATTATATACAATTTTAATCATAGCATTGATTGAAAACAAAATTACCTGCATGTCATAAAAAGGAATTAGCAGACAACAAATTGTTTTTGTAATCAGCATAATGTGTGACAGAAGAGATAATCCTACAATAAACAGAGTTAAGGTTTAAAACTAATAGTAAAAGTATGTGATAGGGGATCTATTTCAAAGTTCATTTAAACAACAAAAATGTTATTTTTTTTATTTTTATGAGGTAAACAAGAATAAACGTGGTCCGAAATTAACACCTAATTGAACAAAGATGTATTTTACGTAAAACTAATATAATCGCGAATAATTCTCTATATGGTAGCAATAAATGTGCGGAGTTGAATGACAAGGTGAAGATAAGGCTCCTAACAGAATGCTCAAACTAAGACCCTAACAAATGCTTTTCTCAAATACTTCTTTCTATTCACTTCTTCTTTCCCAATAAGTCACTCTTGCATTGGTTTTGCATGATTTACATGTATACTTAACAGTTTCTGCAAATCTTGTAAATATTCTAACACTGAAAATATTCTATTTACTTATTATAATTATCATCAAATTATTAATAACACATATTAAAAAAATATCATTTTTAGCACGTGCTATTGACCCCCATCATTTCACACACATAAACATACAAAAGTAAAATTGAAAAGTCCTCTAATTATTAAATGATTTTTTTGTCTTGTTCCTTTTAGCAAGCCTTTTAAACTCTAGATGAATCTCTTAAAGCTACTTTATTTAGTTCACCGGAAATATAGACTGGAGGGAAATTAGTTGTATGCAAAATAGGACATTTTTATTCTCTTTAACAGAGGGATAGAAATCATGAACACAAGTAGAATTTGAAAAGAGAGATGTTACAAACTGTAACTTATTTTAATTTCAAATGGACAATATTCATATATGAAGTTCGTTATTATCATTTGTAGGTTGATGGATAATAAAAAAAGATTATTCCAGGTATATAGACGTAATTATCTTTTATCCAAATATTGTAATAAGCATGGGATATGTAAACATGCTGATTTTTATATCGATGATGTACATATTTTATCAATCATCAAAAATTTTGAAAAGGGGGCAAAAGAAAATGATTCAGTGAAATCGAAAGAAAAAGCATGGAAATTCTTTTTTTTTTCTAAAAATAGCTGAGCTTTAACATTTCAAATAGGATTTTAAACAACAGATATTTATAGACCGTGGTAGCTCAGTCGATAGAGCGCCCGATCGTAGATCGCAGCGTTGGGAGTTCGCCTCCACTCAGAAGAATATGCATTTGAGCGATTTTTCTGCTACACCAAAGATGATAAAATCCTTAATCCTTAATAGGCATATGTCCCCAACACTGGTCACTGCTGATAAACATAAAGTATTAGGTATCCTTAAATAAACTTTAATATCCTCAGCTGCTTATATAAAAAAGAAAAATAATACAAGCATAAAATAATCACTAATAAAACATATCAAAGTTAATAATAAAGACGTAAGACATAAAGTGACACTTTTTTGAATAGCATTCAAGGTACCTTTCCTCGTATTGTTTACTTCAACTTCTCAGCTTGGGCTCCTTAAATAAATACAATCATCAGACCTTGACACCATTAATGCAGGAAATAGTGCGCAGTGTATGGATCAATTGCTTCGTATAATTTTACAGCAGGGAAAATTAAAGCTCTGGTGTTTTTATGCGTATGATAACGTTCTTACACGCGATTTACATGTATACATTTTTCTCGTTCGCTGAGTTAATGAAAGGAATTATTATAAAGTCCGCTCAGTCTTATTATATAATTACTTATGCAGGACAAAAAGTTCTCTCATATCTTAAAGAGACAGAAACAGGGTTAGAAACTACTTGCTTCTTGTTTTTCGCCTAGGTTTCCATCAATAGAGAAGATCTGAATGTCTCAATTTTTTTCAGATTTACTATTCATTGAGTACTTAACATCAATTTCTAAGAAACGTATAACTCTACTAGTTGTCAGGTAATTCAACTTTTGATGTCTTTCGATGTCTTCATTGAATCTTGCACACAAACTAATTAGTACTTTAATAAATATAATGTTAGGTAAAAATACCTTTTCGATGGACGGCTAGGAGTTTTTGCATTCACTCGATCGGCACTCTGGGTCATTGAGCATTGAGGGATCTTATTTTTTGTGCCAGCTAAACAGTACCTT
Source organism: Saccostrea glomerata (assembly GCA_003671525.1). Lineage (NCBI taxonomy): Eukaryota > Metazoa > Mollusca > Bivalvia > Ostreida > Ostreidae > Saccostrea > Saccostrea glomerata. Next base: position 79,011 of record PRKT01001354.1, on the reverse strand, counting down.
CGTTTATCCGGTCTCAACCAAAGGTCCGGACTCCATGTCCATTTGAATTCGAACTTGGGATCGAATCCTTACTTCGCGACTCAAGAGACGACGCTTTGACCGCTGCGCCACGCGGGCGTCATGAGTAAAAGGCATTGATATCTTCGAAGGTATGATATGACGTTTTGAAGCCTTAGTCCCTTGAGGACGTACATGTATCCTGAGTTTGATCTGGAAGTTGAGAGTTGAAGTTAAGAGACGATGAGACGGTGATCTGTCCAGCACTCCGTGCCGCACATAGCTTTGTTGAAGAAACGAACTTTCTGTCTGTCTCTCCTCCTGACAATGACGTAGTCAATGAGATGTCAGTGCTTAGAGAGAAGATGTATCCATGACGTCTTGTTACGGATGGGAAGGCAGAAAACGGTGTTAGTGATGAGAAGGCCATGATCAGCTGGAGAAACAACAGGCCGTTATTGTTGCACTTGACCACTCCGTGCTTCCCAATCACGCCTTCTTCGGTGGTGGCGTCACGCCTGACTTTCGCATTAAAATCACCAAGAATTATGAGCTTGTTGGCATTGGGGAAGGCGTTGATGACATTGTGTAGGTTTTCATAGTACTTGCTTTAGCCTCCTCTGGGGTAGGCAGGGTAGGAACATATGCGCTGACAATAGTGGCGAACTTTCCTCGAGTGACGGGGCCTAATCGTCATCAGCCGGTCATTCAATTCTTTGAGTACTTGCTAGCAAGTGTCGCCTTTATAGCAAAGCCTACGCCAGCTTCTTGTCTCTCCTTGGCTCCTCGTCCACTCAAAAAGAAGGTGTAGCCACGGTCTCTTTCACACAGTTCACCTTCTCCATCCATCCTGGTTTCATTGAGAGCCGCAATGTCAATGCTATAAGGAGTTCGTTAGTTCGCATGCGATCAGTGCTGTGCGTCTCTGAGGTATATCTGTAATGTCTCTGTCAAAAAACGTTCGAACGTGCCACGATCCAAGGTACAGTGAGATGATCCTTTTTTTTTGTTCTTTTTGCTATTTATGCCTTGCTCCAAGCATTCCACGGTGCTTGCTGTGTCCGCCTTCTTCTCCGTTGAACTATTACGGTTTCCTCCACAGAGTCCACTGGTGCACAGTCTTTACATGCGTTATAGGTGGGTAATTCTTCAATCAATGGGGTTTTTAGATCCATCAGTGCTTTGTGTAGAGAGTGCTCTCCTAAACAGATCTCCCTTAAGAGGTTATGGGTTCGCTCTACCCGGACTAGTGGAGGGAAGGGGCGTTAGGCCATTGCAGGTCGTGACACACTGCCCACTCTCCACAATATATATATATATATATGTGTGTATATCGAGAGTTCAACCCCGGGCTGGGGCGGAAGTGGGTATCCATGTAAAAGTGAATTTCTTTGTGCTTTCTATATAAATGTTCTTCACTTAGGGCAGTTATGTTAGCTTAAGAGTTGTTGTAAAATGTGCTTTATAAATGATAATTAATTTCATTACAACATGCATTGGTAACAATCCTCTGTTAAAAACTAATGTCCAAATAACTGTATCTCACTTCTATTCTCAATGACCGTGTAGTTTAGGGCAGCGCCGCGAGAATTCCATCGGCATCGAAAGCAAGTTTTTTACTTGCCTAGATAGCCGAGCGGTCTAGCGCGCTGTTCCTGCACTGCTAGGAGACAGATTCCGAAGGTAGAGAGTTCAACCCCGGGCTGGGGCGGAAGTGGGTATCCATGTAAAAGTGAATTTCTTTGTGCTTTCTATATATATATATATATATAACTGTTTCCATTAAGAAAGAGGATTTTCTATTAGTGTCCTCTTTTTTTAATTCAAAATGAAAAATGACGACAATGCAATTTCAGCAATCAACATTCTTTTTTTAATTCATTGCCATGATTGAATACATTGAGAATTGGTGAGAACACCAATTTTTATGTTAAAACAGACAAATTGTTTATCGGTATTCTATATTAACAGTCAAAAATTGGTGAGTGCACCAATTGAATTATGAATATCTTCAAATAAATATTGATCTTGGTGGTTCCACCAAGAAAACAAGAGTGACTTTTACAATTCATAATTCTCTAGTTAACCATTCAACTACTTGGTGGGTCCATCAAAAATACGAAGACGAATACCTAAGAATACTTAAATTACATGAAATAGATATAGCAAGTGTATTTATGAGTAGTGGGGATTTTGGTGGTTCCGCCAAAAACATTAAATGTGGTGAAATTCTCGATAACATTTTAAAAATGCCGTTGGTGAATCCACCAGTTTTAAAATACTGAAACAAACCATTGAGAGAAACTGACTTGTAGAACCGTATAAAAAACGTCCTTTATACAGAGTCGGTGCACTCACCAAAATGCAAAAATTCAGCTAACAAGACATTCATATTTTCTCTCACAAATACTTGGTGGATCCACCAAAAATACTAATAGAAATTCACAAGAATTCTTAAATGATTCACTGTCAAGATTATCTAGTATTCACAATTATTAGGCAGTTTAGTGGATCCACCAAAGACATTAAAATCAAAAGGCAATCATAATTCTCTTGTAAAATAATGTAGAGACACCTAATACATTTATGTACACAAGAGCAAAAACCTGGTGGGCCCACCAGAAAATTCGAAAATCTTCATGTAACTCAAAGATCAACTAATTTGTCTCTAAATATAGAAAGTCGTTTGGTGGACTCACCAACCTGTAGAAAAACAAATTCCTAGGTTCCCTTAATTTCACTAACAAATACTTGGTGGACCCACCAAAAACAAACCGAATACTTGAATGATATACATTGTATTATCAGCATTGCCAATTTTTTTAAAGTGGGGAGTTTGGTGGGTCCACCAAAACATCAATCAAAGAAACATTTGTAGATTCCAATTACAATGACTAAGTTCCTTTCTATATTATATGAACAAAAAGTTGGTGGATTCACCAGAAAACATCGACAATATACATCTTACATTCTCTTTACTTTTTGTTGATACATTCGCAATTCAATAATAAGTGGAACTTTGAACATGTGATTAATTTACTTATGAAATACAATTTCAAAAATTTGTATACATGTGTATACAATTTCAAAACAAATGTGAATCCTCCAATAAAGGCAAAATGTTATATAAACATTATAAAAATTTCCCGGTATTTGCCGTTTTATTTGCCTGCTAATAAAGAGAAGAAAAACAAATCTTTCCTTAATTTTTTAAACAAAAAATACTTAGTTTGTTTCTTTAACTCCCCTAAGATTTTGGCAATTTTCCGTGTCTGCACCTACTGTATTACACGTTCTGCAATTGGGTGCGTATCCGAGCATGACACTTAAGCAAACTACTACCATCGGAGTCCAAAATATATTATTGGACTAAATATTTCAATTTAATTTATCCGTTTATGAATTTTTTACTGAAGCAATCAAAATACACTAACTCTGGTACTCTAAAATACACACATAGTAAGCATTAGGAATGAATGCTGCACAAGTAAAAGTGTCAACCATGAGAATCAACACCATTAAAAATAATAAACAAAGCAAAACCTTTAAAAATAGATAATGAATTCATCATCAATAGACTATGTAGTCATTCCAAATAGAATTTAAAATTATACATCCAAGTCCAACACAATCACAATCGCAAGAGTTGATATAATACATTTTTATCTCTAACATTGATGTCCCTTTTCACATCTATGGTATGTTTTGCAAGAGCTAAGGCCCGAATTACATGTACTGACTTTTTGCAAATTATGTTTGGAAGGTGGTATTCCTTTTCCAGTTGGTTTGTCTTCTGATATGAATTTTCTTTAACACGTTTTAGCCATCCTTTCATAATTAAACTGTTGAATTTGTAATTCACCTTGATTTTTCTTGAGTAAAAGAACAAATTTTGTTTAAAAATGTTAAAACTATCATCACAATATAACATCGGTGATATCTTGTTTAACACTGTTTTCTGGTCTCTTTACAATAGAATTGTTTAGACATCTCCGTTTTTCTGTTTCTAATCCTGAGACATCTTGGTACGAAGTTGCAGTAATGCTGGACTTATCACCATCATCTTATGCCCTATGATAAAAGTAAATGTACAAATTCCGTGTATGGTGCACAAAATCTTAATGTTTCATTTTTTTTTCTCATATATTTCATAGAATTTCATATTTCAAACAATCAATTGAATTCAATTCAAGTAAACAGAATTTGAGAAAGAGGCCCAAAGGCCACATTGCTAATATCAGATTAATAATATTAAATAAGAAAGCTTTCCTGACATTTTTGTTTCAATTGCATTGCCCAAACCCTAGGCAGATGCTTTGAACATGTTTGTATCTACATCTCCTGAGGATACTTTTCAATATTTTTTTTTCTAATTTCGGCTTTTCTAGTCTAAGATTTTAAATAAGATATCCTGATATTTCTTCCTTGCATAACTTTGATATACTGTTATAACCGCACACTACCGGCAGGGGTATGATTTGGAAAAAAAAGATAAACTTACATGATATTTTCGTAAACCTAATATTAAAATTAATGTACAAAAGCCTTTAAGTGAAGATGACGGAAGATTTTGTAACCATATAATGTACGTGTACAAATATTAACGCATTCAATTTTTACTTACAAAGTTTTTGCTTCGGAAGGGGGGGGGGGCTACAAAATTAACTTGACAGAGAAAGGACACAAATAAAACAGGAAACCACATGCTGATCTTCATAAAATTATAAACCCATTTTGTACTTGTACCTTTTATTTATCTTGATACTTTAAAACATGATCTTCACAGCATCAACAAACTATCCATCAAGACAGAGACATAATCATTCTTCATATTACATATCTCACTTTCAAAATAAATGCGACTTACCATTGTAACCGTTGGAAAGCCAATATACATTCGTCCTTTTCTTCTGCAAGCCTTATGGTCAAATAAAACCCTTAGCTCTATCATCATTCAGCACATGTTCAGGTAGATGTCAATTGCAACATATTCCATTAATAAAAAGTTTATAGTTGCATACACTTTATCTTCCATGCTTAATATAAACAATGTCATGCACAGATACTTCCTGCTACATGCGTAATTCCAACACCATTCGGCAATCCTCGGGTAACTCCACTACGCTCCATTCAGTCATGTGCAAGGTACAAGCCATCCGAGGAACTCCGAGTGTTCCAACTCATTCGATTCAAATTATGATGTTGTAATACGCGCGAGCTCAGATTGGTAATGCATGTCTCTATCCTGTGGCGTGTATCGCGCATATCAGACAGTCAAGGTCAGTCGTCTATCGCGGACTCTGATGGTCAGTGATTTAAATTATCGTTTAACTTATTGGTATTATTTTCCCCTGTCTCCCGTGCTAAAGCTTTTTTATTTCATTTTAAAATCATTGCGCTGTGTAATTTTTGTGAGCTGTCTTCAAAAATTAATCTATTGCAGTATGTAAATAACGTAATGCTCTCTCAAAAAATCAAAATAAAAGTGAAAGCAACCCCCCCCCCAAAAAAAAAAAAAAAAAAAACAAACAAACTTCGTTTTCTATTACGTTAACATGTGTACAAAAACAAAATGTTGTGAATGATTTTTATTTATTTAAAAAAATCACTATTAATATGTTAAAGATAACTGTGGGAGAAAAAAATAATCAGTCTCTCTGGTCAACTGTTACAGTAAATAAACATGAAAAAAAACAAGCAACATAGCAGCTGCAAGACATTTTCCTAACACTCTTTTAGAATAAACAGGAAATCAGATGTCAAAATTGCTAAAGATTAGAAGCGAGTCTTTTTTATATCACAGTGCATTTTTCGCATAACACAATATATGTCAGGTCGTATAATAGTTTCAACAATGAAGTCAATTTATGCAAGTTCATTTACTGCTTAAATAAAACATTATTATTATTATATATATATATATATATATATATATATATATATATATATATATATATATATATATATATATATATATATATATATATATATATATATATATATATATATTTTTTTTTTTTTTTTTT
>PRKT01001354.1:35068-70267 GCA_003671525.1 Saccostrea glomerata | reverse complement strand
ATATATATATATATATATATATATATATATATATATATTGAAACAAACGAGTGTGCACATATGTTGCTTACTTTGGACGTCAAAAATACATAACAATTACAGGTTTAACTTAGATGAACATACAAGTGTACGTAATGGTTAAGCTTGAGATTAAATAAATAAAACATTTTAAGCAAAGCTCTACTTGGGGCCTGACATATTCACAATATTTATGTTAAGTATAGAATATACGCACAGGGTTAATCAAGGGAAGTCTTCTTCAATTTACTATTTAGGATAGGGATGAAGATTTACTATTAAATCAAGTTATATATATTTGTTACTGAAATAATGTTTTAAAATCCTAATACATGATAAAAATTCTTTAAATACAAGATGTGTTTGTGAAACACTATGCATCCGGCGCAACAAAGTTAAAAACATATTTTTAGCATATAGGTCACAGTCAAGGTCACAAGGTCATTTATGATGGTGTAATTTGAAAGAACTTAATTAGTGGAGTATGCAAACTAAATACGAAGTCTCTATCTTTCATTGTTCAAAAGTTATGGTTAACGTTCAAAAAAGCTATTTTTAGCATATAGGACACAGTCAAGGTCAAAGGTAACTGATCTTGGTGTCATTTGAAAGACCCTAATTAGTGAAGTATGCATACCAAATATGAAGTCTCAACCATTCATGGTTCAAAAGTTATAGCGAAGGTTAAAGTTTGCAGACAAACAGACAAACAGATAAACAGACAAACAGACAGAGAGACAGACAGGACAAAAACAATATACGCCTCGGATCTTCAATCCGGGCGCATAAAAATGACCGTGCATTATGTTTTTGATGTAAAGAATTTCACAATAGAAATTTCTTTCAGCTGATTAAAATTTCAAAATCGCATATTCCACTTTTATGATCAAGGTAGAATTATATTCTCATATAATTTAGACGGCTCACTACAGAGCCAATATTGAATAATAATTAAACAGGGTAATAACATTGTCTGCATTCAAAGTTATTTTAAAGAAAATATCATTCGAAATAAGATACAAATGGCGTTCTGAAAAACCATCCTTCTTCTTCCAAAGACACGGCTGAGAAAACGAACAAGTTGGGATTGTGTAATATAAACGGTTGATACACCATTAAAACCACAATCAATTGAATGCTATCATACATTTTCTGCAGGTAGACATGTATGTCCTTCAAAAATTAACTATGAAAATTATTCATCCAAGATGGTACCGATACCGAAAAATTCATGGCCTGGCTCATGGACTACTATGATAAAAGTCTTTGATAGGGTCAACTCAAATCTAAATCAAATAGTGGTTGCTTCATGTCATAGTTACCACTGCAACATGTCCTTATGTCTGAAAAATGGACAATTTTCAACATATTCAGAATTCCCTCGTCAAACTCTGCAGCAAAGCAAACACTGTTTCCCAATCTGATTATAATACAGATCTCTACATAGCGCACTTTAATATTTTTATTCAAACAAATTACTTTGATCGCATAGTCAATTTTTCTACCTTTCTGTACTCAAAAAAGTTATTTTCCTGGTGTTCAGAGTAAAAAGTGAGAAAATCATTTGAAAGTAATGTCACTTTTCTGAATTTAGGTAGAGTGGTTAAAAAATCTTATATTTTCAGAAAATGAAAAAATGGGGGTATGTGATGTTTATTTTTAGATATAAGTAAAATAATGTTAACTCTTAGCTTAAGTTTGACTCTCTTTTCAAGGAATTTCATAATATATTTCATATATTTGCCAAATACAATGATAGAATTCCTCAAGGTTAATTTCTTATATAATTTAGGACCAGCATAGGACATTTCACTGAATAAAACTATTCTTTGTGCTGTCTGCACGTAAAAATAGGATTCAAAAGTTAACAATACTGAATACTTAGAAAGAGAAACAAATTGTCTTTTTCTTTTTTAAAAAAAAAGTCTAAAGCCACAAAAAAAGCATCAAGCCACAAAATAAAGTTCCTCATCAGATGCTTTTATATGGAATTCAATCATGAAATTCAAATTGTATATTGTTAAATTAGCTTTATAAAATCCAAATTTATTATAAAAACTGAAAAATTATGTTGATTTTTTTTAAATAGAGGTTAAGACAAAAATATGCTGAAAAGCCGAGGAGCGAACCTCGTTAAGTACATTGATTAATTACCATGTTTGGGAAAACGTTTGCTACGTGGATATAAAATATTCAAAAGTAGTATTTTTTTAACTTTATAAAGCCATAAACTTTTATGCTTGTTATTTATGAACACTTAAATGATTTTCGATTTTATATACCACAAAATCTCCATCGGGATGCAAGAAGCTGGCAAATAAGGTTTTATTTTGAAACAAGATGTGTTTGTGAAACACTATGCGCCCGGCGGCAACAAATTCAAATAAACATATTTTTAGCATAGAGGTCACAGTGAAGGTCACAAGGTCACTTATGTTGATGTCATTTGAAAGATCTTGATTAGTGAAGTATGCATACCAAATATGAAGTCTCTATCTTTCATGGTTCAAAAGTTATGGTGAAGGTTCAAAAAAGCTATTTGTAGCATATCAGACACAGTCAAGGTCACAAGGTCATTGACCTTGGTGTCATTTGAAAGATCTTGATTAGTGAAGTATGCATACCAAATATGAAGCCTCTATCTTCCACTGTTCAAAAGGTATGGTGAAGTTTCCAAAAAGCTATTTTTAGCATATGAGATACAGTCAAGGTCACAAGGTCATTGACCTTGGTGTGGTTTGAAAGACCTTGATTAGTGAAGTATGCATACCAAATATGAAGCCTCTATCTTCCACGGTTCAAAAGTTATGGTGAAGGTTCAAAAAAGCATTTAAGACACAGTCAAGGTCACAAGGTCATTAACCTTGGTGTCATGTGAAAGGGCTTTATCAGTGGAGTGAGCATGCCATATATTAAGTCTCTATCTTGTATGGTTCAAAAGTTATGGCAAAGGTTAAACTTTGGAATAAAACCTCTACTTTTAGCATAAAGGTAACAGTCAAGGTCACAAGGTCATTGACCTTGGTGTCATTTGAAAGAGCTTCATTAGTGGAGTAGGTATACCAAATATGAAGTCTCTATCACTCATGGTTCAAAAGTTTTGGCGAAGGTTAAAGTTTGCAGACAAACAGACAAATAGACAGACAGGACAAAAACAATATACGCCTCGGATCTTTCGATCCGGGCGCATAAAAATATTTCACAAAATTGAATATTATCTCTTCTTGGTATAAATAGCAATTTAATGTATTTTTTCATTAAACTTGATCAATATATGATATTTGAATTTAATCTTTACCAGATACATACTTTTCAGTATGAGCCAATTAATATGTTCCTGGATTAAAGGTAAATTAATTCCTTTTAAGCAGCAAAACTCACTTTAAAAAACTTGTGCCCATTTCACAAAGGGGCTTACGACTTAAGGGAGCCGACTATAGTTTTATTGTGTGAAAACTACAATAGCGAAACTCTTCATTTTTATACCATATATAACTAACATTAACTTCAGTGTACATGCAATGTTTGGGAGATATCTACCGTTTAGATATTTTTGAGGGACCGTCTCAAAATACAGGTACATTTACTATAGGATTATATAGGAAAATGCCAATTTTTAGCAATTTAAAGCAAATTATACAAATACTACAAGAGACATTTTGTTCAAACTTTAATATTTGACGAGTAATACTATATTATACAATATATGTAAGAAACACGAAATTCTACCGTCTTGTTATCAGAGGGGGCATCTCAAAATTTCAAAAAATAGCAAATTTTACTATTTTTATAGAGTATTACAAAACATGACGTACGCAATGGATTTACATGAAAACATACTAAAATTATTGGAGATATTCTCAAATTTCTGTGTTTTAAATTTCAAGAGCGTATGTTTATTACTTTTTCTTTGATAATATTTTTATTACCCCTTTCTTTAAGAGCTACAGATTATCATAACGTCAAAAACATACTGCAACGACGTCAACCTACATATCAATTGCAAGATCGGTTTAAAAATCAGTATCAAGTTGTAATTACATTTTTATACCTATAATTATTTAATTTTGTTTAATTTTAATAATTAAGCGAAAAAAAGTTGCATGAAAACAGTAAATACGCTTCATTTTACTATGATGCGCGAAATATTGCCCAATGGAAACTATAGTCGGCCCCCTTAAGACCAAATTTGATTTTCCATATAACTTTTTAATAAATTTTATATCAAAATTCATTCTCATATTTTTAAAAGAAATGTGGTTAGACATTTTTTCACAAATAACTTTGAAGAGAAATATTAATTTTGCATTTCAAAATCTACAATCGACTGCAATTTTTGGTCTTAGTCGTTAGTTCTTTTGTAAAATGGGCCCCAGGTAGGTTGTTTCCATGGTTACACAGCAAAGTAGCAATTTATCACAAATTTTATGTTTTCGATGTCTTAAAGTCCTATTGAGGGATGTTTACTTATCAGTCTTAATTTTTTTCCCCACAAAATAGTAATGATTACATATTCTTAGCAACAGCATTAGCATGGTTTCCCTGCGTTAACATGTAACTATGAAAATGAGGCTAATACCTAATTACTAAATTCAAAGATTTTTTGAACCATTTATCGTGTTTGATTATGTAACACATCGCTTGTTTTTTCAGTATTTATCAGCTTTTAAAATGTATTCAAAATGTACCCATGGTTTCCAATAAGCGGGAACGTTGAAACTTGAATACTTACATTGTATATACATATACCAGTATTCTCAATAGTTTCTTTATAGAATAAATGGTCTTAATTTGTATTGTTTTTGCAATATATTTGTTTCTAGTGTTATGTTTGAATAATGAATAAAGTTTCATTAAAATCGATAATCATGTCTGGCAAAGAAATTTAGGTGTTTACACAGAATCGCCATGAAATCCTTGAATGTATTTACAGTAAAATGCCTCATATGGGAAAAATAGAAATGGTGGAATTTTTTTTATTCTATTCATTAATATAATAGATAGCAAAAAGTTATTACTTAAAAATAATACGTCACAGATATGCAAGGACGTATGATAATTTTTAAAAGTTTTGTAACATGATATTAGTACTGTGAAACACTTTTTATTCGATAGAACTTTATTTTAGTGCAATTATGCGAATCTGTCGTCTTCGCAAAATTTCATTCTCGCATATATTTCTATTATTCAGGATTATATGCATCAAAAACCATAGCTCGCAAAAATTATGACTCGCTCAAAATTTGCAAGTAGGCATCTCGCGAAAATAAGGTGTCTCAAAAAATATAGTGATCTTCAATTTTGTATGTTTCTGCGAGGAATGTTTATTACGGCAACAGTAATTCAAGAATGAGATTTGAAGATAACCATGCAACAGTTACACAAAAATCAAATCAAATAAATACATATATTGTAATCAGATAAAACGAAGTCCTCTGCATAAAAAGACGTGACATGCAGCCATTAACGAATGGCAGTCCATTGTAAACCGGTCATGTTCTCTATGTTGTCTTTTTGATGATCGGTTCAGCGGAATGAAATGTACCTATTTCAGTGTGAACATTATATATGAGAGATTTTGGTTAACATGGTAATTAATATTAAATTGAGGTCTCTTCATCGTTGAATTTGAATTTGACAACAATTACTCACTCAATGGGAGCAGCATAGACAAATCCTTTCTGACCGATGATGACTTCATGGTCATTTCTACATTGATCTATCCAAATCAAATAAATGATTGTAGTCAAATTTGCAGACAATTTGTAATGAGAGTTTCATCAGGTATAATAATAAAGCAATTCTGTGTTTTCATATGCCTTTATCGATCACTTGACGGACACTTAATGATTTCCTAAATGTTGCAAGGAAGTCTACTCATTAAACAGGAAAATACATATTAAGTCATTACAATTTGTATATATATAAATATCGTACAAAAATAAAATTTAACACATCAGATGTACACTATAACAAAGTGAAAATAAATAACAGGGATCGACCTTATACAAACATATACGGAAAATACAAATCTGAGAAGAGTTTAAAACAATCAACAAAATTTTAAATGATGTTAAATGCATTGTAAACTAAAATGAAGCAGTTTTAGTTTTTAAGAATTCATTGGGCAAAATAAAAATCCATAAGTAAATCATGTTATGTAATACATTTTACGTCAAGTTATAGCTCTTTACAACTTTTTAAAATAAACATAATTCAACTATAAATTTTCTAGCTGTATATTTGATTGCGCTTATGTTCCTTCCTTCACAAAGTATTTTTGATAAATTGTCATGGCACCCAATAAAATCAAGGAAATTATAGCGATTGAAGCCAAAGAATAAATGATGAAACGTATTACTGAATTTTCAGTATATGTTTCCTCTTCAACAATTAGCGATGTCCTTGTAGTAACGGTTGAATTAACTTTCTCTGTCATATATGTAGAATTCGAAGTTGTGAAATTTCCATACGTGTCGATCTTCTCTGCTGTATTCAATAAAATGCATTAAATTTTTACTGTTGAACAGAAAGCCTATCTAGCGTCTAAAAGGTTTCTACTTTATATTGCTATTTTGAAAATGAGTTTTCTTAAATCACGTTATAAGATGATATTAAGTTTCCTTAAAAACAAACAACAAACGCAAATGATCAAAATTTAAATTTTTTGAGTTAAAAAAAAAATTCTTTTCAGTCTGCTGTATTTAGAGAGCATTGTATACATGGATGTGATTTCAGAAGTAGGACTATCGCTAATCATATAACAAATGGAACAATGGTACGAAAAAATATACTCTACATTGGCAATATTGAACTTCCTCGTTAGTCAGTGCCCCTGCTTAAGGAAATTTTACCTTGATGGACACTAGTTTTAATCATTGGCTTTAGATTATCTTTTTTCTTATAAAATAATTGAAATACAACCATTTTACAACCGTGCTTAAAGGAAAATTATTTACCGGGAATAATTGAAAAGATATATTTTGAAGACAAACATTAAATTCTATATTTCTTACGTTAAGTTACCAAATAACTACATGTATAACGTCCTATAAATTTCCTGTTTTTGAAATTTTCTGAAGATTTTGACATTTATATATTTTGGAATTTAAACCTAAATTTTACGTCAATTTTCTTTTACTGGTACTTTTCTGTTAATCTGAACGACTTGCCAGTATATATATACTGTACATATACATATAGTCATGATTCCTTTAGGATACGTACAAATTAAGTCCCTGTATACAAAAATACGTATAGAGTGCATCTGTCATGGAACTGTTGTCTTTTTCCAACCTTATCTATAAAAAAAACTGAATATACTTTTGTCAAAACTAACTTGTTTGAGGACACCCCTTAGCAAAGTGACAGGAACTGTTATCACAGATACAGAGTCGTTGACAGCTGGAGCCAAAGTTAGGATACAGACATTTATCCGTACAATTCAAACCAAAGTAGCCAGTTGAGCAATCTAAGAAAAGAAATGTGATTATATGTACATTTCGATATTTAACAAATCCACACTTGAGCTAGATATCATGTTCTTAAGATAATATTCCAGTGTATGCATAAAGAAAAGCTAACATAACCTGAAATTAGGAAAATCAAAGCTTTCAATCGTAGCATTTTCATTTTATTAAAATACGAAGCTTTGTTAGATTAGTCTTATAATATATTAATAAATATTTCGATTTCTATTTTTTTCTCTGTGATAACTCTTTGAAAGTCAGAGTTAATATTTTGATAATTCTACCGGAATGCAAATCATGCAAATCGATAGGTCAGAGGCTAAGAAAGCCAAATATACATGTGAGTCTCGCACGCATCTCTCTTTGTGTCTGGTGCTAGGGAGGCAAAAAATGCATGAAAATCGCGTGCGGCTATCTTTACATTCAAAATGGGCGATGATATTTGAAATTGTCATCGGTGTCCTCGTGTACTTTAAATCTATTTGTCTATATCTTTAAAATCTAAATATACACTTTTATTTTACAATAAATTGAAAATATAAGGAATCACTGTTTAGTTCGTATAATATGCCAGGAACATCAAGGATAGTAGGAAACATTGAATTATTTTTGCATACATTATCCCTTGTTTCCATCTGTCGTTAATGCCCTGGCATACTATACTATCTAGACAGCGTTTCCTTAAATCAATCTAATCTTGTGAACGTTATTTTAATAGGACCATCATAGATTTTCATTCATCAAACCTCAGGAGAACTCTGTACTTATTGATATTTATAAGTGAAATCATAAAATAATTAATCCTGATTTAGTGCCAAAAATCTTGGATTCTCTATCACATTGTACTTCCAGCATTTTCTGAAACAGTTTATTGATCTTGTATTCTCATTTATTTAACCAAAACCGAGTAACATAACTCCGTGGCGCCTTTTTAGGAAATGTTATCAAATATGACTTCGGATTTTTATACCTAAATAATTTCAACCATAGAATTAGCAAGATAATGCAATGATGTTACGATGTACTTACTTTCGCATCTATTCAGTGTACTATTAAAAATGGTACCAGCACAACAACCACGACTTCCGTCTATCCTAAAGTTTAAAAGAATCATACAAATGTGTAATGTATTAAATATGTTACCGCTCAGTACAATTCATTCCTTCATTTAATCAACCCATACCATGTACACATCCCATCTTGACCTGTTGTAAATTCCTTGATGTCAAATAAGAGCAATATAATTATCATTTTCATTGGGTGATTACTAAATTGAACTAGTCAGAGTAAACTATGTTCTTTCTAAATAACACCAAAAATGTAAGGAAACTAAAAAAAAAGAACCAAACAAACATAATGAATCGCTTCCTGTTTTACAAATAGTATGCCAATACTATTTTAGCTTTTTTTTTAAAATTGCATTTCACATGATAAACAACACTTATATCCCGGTAACAAAACATTTAAAAAAAATAGAAAAACCGAATTTCTCATTGGTTATATAGATGACATTCTCATGATAGTAGTTGTTATTAAGCTTTGACACAGAAATCATCCTACAGTACCAACCCGACCTAACCTGACACCAAGACAGTATAAGAAAGCAGGACCAGGAACTGCTACACTGTATGGCACGCAGCTAGGTAAAGGCCGCCCATAGGAAATATGCCTTAAAATATTCCGAAAAATAAATATAATGTTGATATTTTTTTTATTAGCATGAGTTTTAATTTAATGACAATTATACTAATGCATATGTATGTATTGGGTCTCAACCGAGTTTGGCAAAAGCGACTTCACGTACATCAGCTGTTTGTCACGTGACATGATTAAAATTATAAAAAAATATGTACGGATACAAAGATCGTAAAAGTTCACGGAAATACGGATAATTTTTCACTATGAAATTGATTGCGTTTTCTTTAAGACAAATTTCTTAACCCGAAAAGTGCTGGGAGCAACTTCTCCATGCCCAGGAATTATATAGAATTTAGCCGACTTTTGATAAACTATGTGCATTTACACTATATGGATTGAAAAAATTTAAAAATACGGAAAAAATCAACAGTGCACAACTTGCTCCCAGCACTTTTCAAAATAGTAGGGACAATAGCTACATGTGTATAAAATATATCAAATATCATAATTTATAATCAATCGGATATCGTTGAACTTTTGAGATTTTGGAGGGTTAGTACCTGTGATTGTAGTACGTTCCTAATATAAAAGTGCATGACTGCGGCTTTAAAAGAGACCTAATAGTTATCAATTAAATACGACTGTGAACTATTGATTATTGCATTCAAAAATATAAATCAATTTTAATCAGATCAGGCTTATTTAGTTTTAATTTTCATATTTTCAGTTCCACTAATAGCTTGATCTGCGTCTCAAGTACAGAGAAACTACAGACCCTAAACCGTGCTACTACACCTCAGAAACGAACCGTACCTTTCCGTGCAGAAAGCGTACCGTACCGTGCACAAAGCGTACCGTACCGTCCACAAAGCGAACGGTTCCGTGAACAAAGCGTACCGTTCCGTGCACAAAGCGAACCGTTCCGTGCAGAAAGCGTACCGTACCGTCCACAAAGCGAACCGTTCCGTGAACAAAGCGTACCGGACCGTCCACAAAGCGTACCGTTCCGTGCAAGAAACGAACCGTACCGTTCTTTGGTTAATTATGCAAACCACGCCCCCAATGATTTTTGAGTCGTATAATGACCAAATAAGTAATTTTGGTTTATTTCTCGCTACGGCGCCTGTGAAAGGAGGACGGAGGTTGTGTCTGCCTGTTCGAAACACAATTATCAAGTATCATGCGGCTGGACCTTCAACTGTAAAAATTAGGAAACTACTCGAAGCAAACTACAACTGCAAAACAACTAGACAGAGTGTGAGACGATTCCTTATTTGCTATAAATTAAATCAACTGGTTGTGTTTGTGGTCAAAGGTACAGTACAGGCCACGAGTTTTTCCCGCAATACACGTACGGGGCACAGTGGACCTCGAACAATGTCGGCGTCTTTGAAGTCTTTCATTGTCATTCTACAAGTTTAAGCAAATTAAATCAGTTTTCTTTTGAAATATTAGCTGTATTTAAATATTCGTAACTTAACAATACAGATATTTAAAATAATATTATAAAATGCCCTAAAATTCAATATAATTGTGCTCGTGCCCGGGGAAAAATCCCGCCTTAAATGTGCACATGTACATTAATTCATGTTTCATAATCCTATCATTATGTTTGACATAAAAAAAAAATTCAATAGACTATAATACCACCAAGATAGAACACGCTTTCATGAAATAATTCGCTGGTTGTCTCTACTTTTGCTTTCAATTCTGCTCATTTAAATTATTAATTTAAATCTTATCGGATACAAGATCGTTTTTGTCGTAGGTATGCATTCATATGTAGTACATATCAAATGCGTGATTTTACTAATGAATTATTTTGTAAGAATTTTAAAACATATATAAACTGTCAAATTTAAAAAAGATCCGTATTAGACTCTCGCATTAATTCTGTTAAGATTCTTACTATAGGAGAATCATTGGTGCAGTTATACTTGCACTGAAAATCTGTAATCATATAAAATATGGATTAAAATATTACATACGGTAAACATGAAGAATTCTACTGAACAGACAGAACAGCCGAATTTCTTGCAAATAAAATGTGCAAACTGCAATATAAATATTACTTCATTCTGAAATAAATCTTACGAAAATTGACCAAAAAAAACTGTTTGCAAAAAAATGAAGATATTATAAGGTTTGTTCAGTGTACCCCCATCCCCTTTCTAGAAAGCAATACGAATTACACTGTAGCTGGTTAAAAGTTCTTTAAAAGTCTGCAAAATGGTACGTTGTTGTAAATTTAAATTAATCATAATCTACAGGAAACATTTTTATAAGTGTCTGAAAAAAGATAATTTACTAAATGAAATGAAATTTAAAAAATATATATCAATCCTCTTTCAAGCCATTTTTTTGTTTGTTAACCCCCCCCCCCCCCTCTTGAAGGTGATACTTATGCGAATTTATGTGGCTTGAAATTGTGCTTTTGTAAAAAAAGAAAATTATAATTCATGGATACATGCTTATTCATTTTTGTCTGAAAAGGGATAATTCAGGAAGTTAATTTGTAATTAGTGTTGTGGTGAAACCTGGAAGATGAGTTTGCTGGATGTCTGTTGAGTGATTTAATGATGTGATCGGAACTAAATAATTTGAAAGGTGTGTTAAACACACGAGCTCTACCCCGTCTCTCCGATTGTGACCCAATATTTTTTTAAGACAGGTGTGAACTATGAACTGACCAAAAGAATGTTTTGAATCACAGGAGAAATTCTTCCTGCGTAAACAGACTTTCAGAGTCACCTAGCCTCATGCCATTTTGATTGACAGGTGATGCACGAGGGTTTCTTGCGGCAGCATGCATGTTCAGAGAACGGATTATTCATTGCACAAAAGTTGTAAATGGGTTGATTAAATAGCATCATAGACTGATTAATTGTGACGTTGGCGATGTAAATAAAACGAATAATGAAATTTTTTTGTACAGATAATGTACATGTATTAAGGGTTTGCATCTCTCTCTCTCTCTCTCTCTCTCACGACATTGTTTTTACAGACTTAACAAGAATAGAATAGCTTAATAAAATAAAGAAAAACTTCTAAAAATAATTACTTAATAGATACACTTAAATGATTATTGAAAACATAAATACTTGTCTGTGAAAAGAATGTTTTTTGTTACGAGAAAGCGCTCGGAAGTTATTGTATTAATTTCGTGTGTCTGCTGTTGATTTTTGTATTTATTTTGTTTACTGATATTTCTCTTCTGAAGCAAACGTTTAAGCGATAGATCTACAATTAAGAAAAAAACAATTTACATATCTAATTACAAGGAATGAAAATGAAGCAGGAAAAGTCATATTTATTTCTATAGATCAATCAATAAAAAATAATTTATATATGTGCAGAGCGTGATATGTATAGAACAAGTATATGCCCGGTATATATTAATTCCTATAATTACGTATGTTACAACTTTATTTTTAAGTGAAAAAATATTTCATTTAATTTTTTTTCCTTTTTCAAATGAAGGGTCAGCACATGTAAAAATTAAATACGGAAATATTTACGAATTCTATATATAAATTAATAAATATCTATACATAATGCCATAGACATCGGTGGGATGATGTTTTTTCTTCCTTTCATATTTTTTTCATTTTTCCTCCATCACCACTGTAGTGTGAAATGTTTAAATTGAAACCGAGAAATTAATTTGTTAATAACTGAAATATAATTATATACATGCATTAAGTACTTCAAAAGTCATTTAAAATGAATAGATTTTTAGCAGCCAATCAAGAATCAAAGCTAACAGGCTCCGCCCACTTCATTTGCATGCCGTTTCTCAAAGCGTACCGTTCTCAAAATGAACCGTTCCGTGCAAGAAACGAAACGTACCGTCCACAAAGCGTACCGTTCCGTGCACAAAGCGAACCGTTCCGAGCACAAAGCGTACCGTACCGTTCTCAAAACGAACCGTTCCGTGCACAAAGCGTACCGAACCGTACCGTTCAAGTGGTGTAGTAGCACGATTTAGGGTCTGTACGTGTTAAACTAGTCCATGATGTCATATCTGTTAATACAGCGAGATCAAGTTAGCTTTGATTTTACATTCAAATAGTGCTATAATGACAAGATAAGTTGCACATTGATTTAAATTTACAATAATTATGCGTTATCAAAGTATGTAAGAGTATATGAAAAAGGAAATTATTATTTATTCGCCGAGATTCATTTGTACAATTTCACTGTGACGTCATAATCAAATTCCTGAGGCTCTGCATACACTGATCTACCTTTGGGTAGCCCTTAACCTAGTTGCGCACTGCTCTGGCACCGCTGTGGGAGTGCTCTGAGACCCCTTTGACTACTCAATAAAGCAGACCCAGCAGTCCCAACAGTTCCTGTGACTACTAGTATTTTGTTTATTCATGCATGAATATGGTTCTGAGTGACATGATTAATCCGCCCCCTTGTGTATTTTGAATTTGCATACTTCTAATTCTTACAGCAGAGAGGTGTTTGAAGAAGGATTTGTTAAAAAATTGTAAAATTTTGTAAGTATATAAGTAATATAATAAATACCTTAAGGGGCTATGAATTTACATAATTGTATTATAGAATTTTTTTTTTTAAAGAATTAAGTTCAAAAAAATTATTATTCACAATGGGAACTTTATGTTAATGTTAGTAAGACAAAATTTCAAGTGTTTTCTAAAGGACCAATGTAAAAAAAAGACATTTTATTACAATAATAATATAATTGAAAATGTAAATGAATTTAAGTATCTTGGGATAATATTTTTACGCTCAGGCTCATTTTGTAAGGCCAAAAAAACATTTATGTGAACAAGCACAGAAAGCAATGTATGGTGTAATAAGGAAGATAAGACAATTTAACTTACCAACTGAATGTCAGTTAGATCTTTTTGATAAAGTAGTTGTTCCAATTTTGACTTATGGCTGTGGAAGGGGCTATGAAAACCTTGAGGTCGATATCATTGAACGTATACAATTAAAAATTTTTAAAACATTTTAAAACTAATAATCATTATTTTCCATTTAAAGAGTAGAACGCCTTCGTATATAGTGTATGGGGATACTGGGCGATTCCCATTATATATTATTATTTTTACCAGAATGATCTACTGGTTAAAATCGCTTTCCCCGAATTCTTCAGAAAACAAAATAGTTTGTGTTTTGTATAAATATCTATGTTCTCAATATATTAAAGGTGGTCCAAAAACCCATGGGTAGATTTCATTTATAAGATTTTCACTTCTTGTGGGTTCTCTACCATTTGGTATGAAACAAAGTTCTATCAACAGTTATTGGGTACTTGCAGCAGTGAAGCAAAGATTGAGCGATCAATTTATTGAAAAATGGCATAGTGATATTAATAATTCATCAAAAGTTCAAATTTACAAAATTTTTAAGAGTGCATTTAGATGTGAAAAATATCTAAATATTTTACTTAGTAAACTCCATAAATTTTAATAAAATTTAGAACCTTAAACCACAACAACCCAATTGAAACTGGTAGATGTTTAAATATTCCATTAGATGAAAGAGTTTGTAAACTGTGTAATACAGGCAAATGACAGATGAATTTCATTTCATTTTAGAACGAGAAACATTGAATAGTATCAGGAAGAATCTTTTACAACCCAGATTTTGTAAACCGCCAAATACACTTAAGCATTGTGAAATTATGTCAAAGACAAATTTAAATGAATTTAAAGTTTTACTTAAAATATTTTATGTACATTGGAATGCTATGCGTGTAAGAGTTATCGCGTGCATTATCATTGGAAAGTTTTTGGTGTGTCCAAATAAGGGGGAGGCAGATGCAAGCGATTCTTGGAAATGTAAACATTTAGTAAACGCCCAATGAAAATCGTGCGCGGTAAAAAATCTGGACCCGGTCGTCCAGATAGCGTCATTTTTCAGTTTCGTTTAGGATGCCGTGAAAAGTACATGTGTGTTGGATAGCTTCAAATTATTTTAAGCCGCCTCCACCCCGCCACCTTTTCCTTTTTTAGGATGTCTTATTCTAGCTATATCTTCTATTCTTGGTGTTTAATGTGTTTTACGTCGTTTTCGGTTTCAGACCACAAGAATGATTGATATATCATGTATTCAATTACGCAATATATTATGTAATCATGATTTACATATTAATCATATTCATAATTCGGTTTCATTCTGCTGTGAATTTTTGATACAGATGATAAGTTGTTTATTAATAATTTTATGGATTTCATGATCAATTATTACATAATTAATAACAAGTATTTTCTATAATTAAAGTCACATTAGTGGCAAAGTGCAACATACCTAGTAAACGTCTTGTTGTTTATGAGAATGGAGAGTGAAGGCGGTTTCTTGGAATTCTGCGATAGTACAATAACTGTGAGTTGGGTTCTTGATAGTACACGAAAATGCTAATGAACGAGAAGTTCCATAAATTGGTTATTATGTCGAAATGAATTTGCATTGGCAATAGTACATAAAATCTCTAAAAAAAACCTTTGTATATGTATATCTTAAATAAACGACACCGTCTGTCCTCCATAATTCAAATGTTACTATACCTTCACTTTTTTTTTCTCCTTTTTTCATATACTTTGCACATATCTATGCCTCTCTTTTATGCTATTGTATCATCATTATATTCATTATTTTTTCTTACAATTATGAAGACTAATCTTTAAGTCACAGTGGTTAGAGCGTCTGCTCTAGAGTTGCGAAGTTAGGAGTAAATCCTTACGTCGCGGGTTTGAATCCCACAGCGGGACGTGCAGACCGTTCCTTCGGATGAGACCGTATAAACCGAGGTCCCGTGTCGCAGTAGGTGCTGGCACGATGAGTTTTATACCCATTGCAATACACTTGCTTGAAAAATATCTAGATCTATTACATTGATTAATAATTAATCTTTACAAATTACGTACATAATTTAACATTTTCAGCATTATACACTATTTACAATTCTACATAATATTTTTGGTATTCAACAATGAAGCCAAGAATTAGTGGCCATGTGATGTGATGTCTACAAGAACAATGCGGTGGAAATGTTTTGTACAATATGTCCTGTGGATTTATGTAAGAATTGTGTGTGTGGACATATTGTAAGAGGAGCATTATAACATTATTGTGCCATTCTCTGTGTGGCTGGTCTCGAAAAGAAATCAGAAAAAGAGATATGTGTTTGCGGGCATATGACTGGGGATATTCGATGTTTCAACAATCGAGGAAAGCTCTTGAAAATTGCTAACGCAAAGTTGGATGGAGTTACACCAGTTAAGTCATGGGGTCTTGCAATTGATCAAAATTCAAATCTTTAGAGCGTTTCACACACTGGTGAGGTGGGAGTTGTAAGTGTCTTCAAGAAAGATGGGTGTATGAACTTTTTGATTGATTATATTTGTTTTCCCGTTTGAATCTGCGTTACCACATCTGGTGACATTCTTATTCTTCAAATATTCAATACCGAATTCTACCTTGGACCACCCAAACTAACAGAACTAACTCGTTATTCAGACAGTATGGTAAAAATATTTACAACTAGATGCGATCTCGTTGCGAGCAACGAGTAGGTCTTCCGTCCGATATCTCGTTGTATACGACCTGTGTTGGGATTATAACATTAATAGGATAAAAATGTCAAAAGGCACAAGAATTCTTCTTAATCACGAAAGTAAACCATTCCGATTACCTTCACTTTCATGAAAAAGTCGGTATGTTTCACCGAAAAAATTCCTCGATCGTCCTACGTGGGTCAAGGAATAAGATTCCATTATGTTCAATAACTTGCATTGAGAAAAAAAAATTTATAGAGGTTAATTAAACGGTCTCTGAAAAATAATTATCTTTAAAAAAAATTTTTTCTTATTGTAACAGTTGTCCTTTCTATTAGTTTAATATGACACAAGTGTGCATGGGAAACCAGTGGTCACGTTTCGTACTTACTATATATATTGTTTCTTGAAAAACTATTAATTATAACTATGATTTAAGTTATGTGTTTCCGTGATGCAAAACAAAATTTAGTAGATATTGTACTCAAATTGCACATTAATTCTTTTCTATTTCTACTTTGAGAACCAACCAAAACCAATTAAAGAAGACTTGTAAGGAGACCTTGGATTATAAATGAAGTTTGGCGCAGAATTGCAACGAACCTACGACGTGACAATCCAAGTATCCTTACAAATTTCATTGTTCCTTATGTAACTTTCGTTCAAGCAAACGCTTGGCTGCCTCTGTAAACCCCTATTGCGAAATGTCGGAATTGACAAAGACCGCCGCCATTAAGATCCCGCTTCATATTTTTGAATGTTAATATCTCGAGTTTGAATTTATCAATTTACAAACAAATTACATATTCAGCCTAATGAGATATGTTTCTATCAGCCATACTAATATAATTTTAAAATATTGGAAAACAAAAAAGTTGAAAATTTCGACTTTTTTTTCTTTGCATGCCGTTACGACAGGAAGTAGAGACGACGTACAAAAGATCGCGTCTTGGATAGTTCTTATCTCGATCTATAATCCCTGAAAGTTTCACAGTGATATCTTTTACCGTTCTTGAGATTATTCGCGAACTAAATGTCATTTTAAAATCAGAAAATTGTCCGTAACTTAGCACCAAAAAGGAATTTCCAAAAAAATCTCTTGGATTAAATAACTTCAGATAAAAACACATTGTTCCTGCAAATTTCATGAAAATCCATCTAGTTGTTTTCGAGAAATCGCGTGCACAAAATTAGATGGTCAGAAAAACAATAATAATAATGAGCTCAAGAGAGCTTCAACACCTTTTGCGTTAGAAAAATATAGACTCAAAAAAGCAATTCAGATATCCTTCTTCTACCTTCACTGAAAATCTCTCGTTTTTTAGTGATTGCCAGGACAAGCTGACCCTCTGAAAATCAGTAAATCGTCCATATCTCACGACCGGAAGTGACGACGTACATATAAAAAATTTCCAATAAGGTTCAGACCAATATCTATCAGATCTGAAAGTTTCGTGAAAATCGACCAAGCCGTTTCCGAGAACTCGCGTGCACAAAATCGAGTTAGCCTTTGCATCTTTAACAGGAAATGATAACTTTGACATATGTGTAAAAATCAGAATTTGCATAATTGTTGTAGAAGACTTCAGTTCCTATTGAATGTTTTTGAATTTGCTGTTCATTTCTTTCGGGGGCATATGTAATATCTAAGAAATGAATAGCAAGTTTAAACATTTCAATAGGAACTGAAGTCTTCTACAACAATTATGCAAATTATGATGAATTGAACTACGTTTAGAAGAGACGTAGTTTATGTGCCATGTGTCCTTTCTCGTCTTAATATCTTGATTTAAGTAAGTGTATTCTTTAATTTAATTAATATTGAAGCTGCAGCACAAATGCATAAAAACAGAGAATATTAAAGGCATATTTATAATCGCCTTCATCTGAATTACATTGAAAAATAATAAATAAATTCTTACTTTCAATCATTAATACGGGAACAAATCATTACTCTTATTTATTTATTCATACATGTACATGTACTAGATGGTTTTAAATAAATCCTTAAACAACTACGTTTTTTTCACCTACAGGAAATCATGTGAAATATTTAGTACAAGAAGAACCTGATGAAATAATTAAATGATTTATATTGATTTGCGTCTCGTTCAGGAAATGTTCATGGATTTACAGACGTCACCATATGCCAGTGAATGGCTTCAAACTTAGACCAACGTAGTATATCCTCAGCACTCATGGCCATTGAGCAATGAGGTATATTCACCTTTTTGTGAGTTGAACTATGTTCAATCTAAAATAGATCAACACGCATTTAACATGCGCAGTAATTTGTGTTGATTATATAGAGCCGAAAGCGAGGCTACTGTGTCGACCAATTTACATCGATGAACAGAAAACATGCATGAACATCCACCACAAATAGTTCATGTCATTTTCTCCTGAATAGATCTAATTTTTATAATTTGAAATGTAAGTAAATGTAATGATAAAGTAATCTTATTTTGAATGTTAGATTTCGTTCAAAGTAAAACTAAATTATACAGAACCTCAAACGTTTTTCGTAATGGAACTCATTTTAAGTGTAGTGTCATCCATAAACACTGAAAGAGATACGAACGACACTCTGCATACTTACGGCAAGCGGAAAATCAAGTTTTCCCGACGCCCGACTGCCGACGGTCCCGGATTTTGGATTTTTAGCAATATCTTTTTTTTACCGGTGCACAGAATTTTTTCAAACTTTTCATGAATATTCTCTTGGTTTAAATGAATACATTATTGCATAAAAACTTTAGGAAACATGCGTATTTATGACTAAATCAGCAGTATCACCTGCCATAAAGCGGTAAATCTAGTAATAAACAGATACCGAAGTTTTCGTAGAGTCGCGATTAAAAATGAAGTATATGTTTTTTTAAATAAAAGGAAACCCTCATTTACGTAAATGCCAGATAATTTGTACGCACACAAACTCTCACATATATCACTGTTTTTATGTTTTGACATTAAAAAAATGTTTTAACTTGGTATTGGTTTTTTCCTCACAATATTAAAAAAATTAGGTTCTGACGTACTCCATGTATAATGTTCGTGTAATTGATATACATTTATATTCACAGAGAAGTTTTATATAACAAACCTGCTACCGCTTAAAAGAATGCTGTGTGAAAATCCACATTTATCATCATTGATATTCCTGTCAAACTGAAATTTTCATAACACATGGGTGAAGGTGCCAAGGAAAAATAAATTACAAATTTGAAGATGAACTAGAGGTACTGTGAGCAGTGAAGAATACAAATGATCAACCGCCTCTAATATGAATATAATGGCAGTGTCCATGTTTTGCAACGGAAGACGCAAAATATGTGTAGGATGAAAAAGTGATAGAAGGTGCACAACGGCATTATGTAATAAATATTCTTTGAAAATTTCATTCAGTGGTGTAAGAGGAGTTGCGGATAAGAGATGGGTATACCTAAGGCGTAACAAACAGATGGACGGACATTCTGATTAATAAATACCCTCCTGCTTTTCAAGCAGGGGGTATGAAAAAAGGACTAATGCAGGCAGGCCAGCATTATGGCCCATGCATTTTTTTGCTTTTCAATGTCTCTGAATGTCTTTCTTAAGACTGTTGCAACACAAACAATCTGAAACAGTTGTCTGTATTTGAAATAATAAATAATATTGTTCACTCACTTAACCTCCCGATCAAAGATTTTATTGTTCAACTCCCATGAGTACGTTCAGTACTTTGATTTTTTTTAAAGCAATTCAAAGCACAATTTCGGAAAAATATTTTCTTTCCTGTTGCACAGGAACCCGAAAAATTAAAAAAATAATAAAATTTCATATGAAATGTCGATAAAATTTTCACTATTCAGTGAAAAATACAGCCCAGATTCCCGCCGAATGCCAATCAAAAGCATCCTCGTTCTTTTGCAGGTTTTGGGTCATAACTTATGTCAACCTCATAATGTAAAATTCATTCAAATTTCTGCAGAGGTTTTTGAAATACAAAAGAAAGAAGAAACGAATAAAGCGGACGAAGTGCCTATAGTGCGACAGATTACAAGTGGAAAATTTAATCTCAATTATATGCAAATTTTATTTGATATTCCATTTAATATTAAAGTATACTTATTACGTTTAAAATCTTTAAAATTTACAAAAATCTCACAAAGAAAAAAATATTTTCCCATGAAAAAGCATGCACACACTTAAAAGAAAAAAAAAATATCATTTTCTCATATTTTAACATTTTTTTTTTCAATATGAGTGGGTCTTCGCGCCATTTTTTTTTTGAAAGATAATCAATAAAATGCACATTTTTTGGTTTACAAAAACATGGAGCGAAGACCCACCATACCTATAAAGTACGCTTTAATTATAAAACATTCGCATATTTTCGAGAAAACCCTTCAAGTCCATTAAATCAAGGGTAATATAACAAACATGATTTAAATACCCAATAATCACCATGAGCAATGTAGCAAAGTCCTTAGTCTCATACGTCGGATTTGTATTGAAAGGGTTCGAATGCCACAAAATATCAGCTTTTATTATTATTATTTTTTTTTTGAAATTACGAGTTTTTTTCTCTCAGTAAAGTTTTTTTTTTCTCTCGTAATTTCATAAATTTTCATAATAAGAAGTTATTTCAAATACTCAATTCCCATATTGAATATGATTTGATAATATCCTACATGTACACTATAGACATTCTGTCCGCCTAGTTCCACCTTCTTCTTTATAAAGTGATAAATATGTTTTTAATTAGACGTTTGCAGTGCTCCGGGATTCCATTCCAAGTCTAATGATGAAGTCATAATTATAATCAAAAATATGAAATTGAATAAATCTTTACATTTTTCATTTCACACTTAATAAAGGATTCGAAATATGCTAATAATATATATCATTGACGCACTTTTATTTAATTTTTAGCTTGTTCACGAACTTTACGGACGACACTCGAATTTATGCCTCTGACGTAACGTAATAATCCTAATCTTTCGAAGGAGATAACTAAAAAGAAATATCGTCGTATAAGGGGTTTTTGATTAAATTAAAGAAATGGTCATGAGAAAAATCTACCATTAAATTTATTTCTAAAAATCTTCAATGAAAGAAACTGCCTATATTAAAGAAAGTGAGAATATTGAACTAAAGAAATCCATCTATCCGCCGTGTAAACATCGACTACAATTGGATTTTCTTTTATTTCTGGTACAACTTTGTCCATAATATTCAATAATTCCGAGTGATTGTGTGTTAACAAAATCTGATTGTGTGAAAGATTTATTTCTAGAATCGATCACTGTTTGCAATCTTCGCTTTTTCATTACGAAAGGTGTAAATTATACAGATTAAAGTATAAAATTTACAGATTAAAGCGTAAATACTACAGATGAAAGTGTAAAAATAAAAAAAATAGTGTCCATTTGACATTAATACGCTTCTGGATCGGACGGGAATCTCAAGAACAGCAGGACCATGAACAGCCATATCCCCATGTAATGCAGATTCAATTATTTGCAAATATTGGGATACATTGGGCTTAAGTGCAAGAATCTTAAAGAACTGCAGATTAAAAATGAAATTTTTTAAACGATGATACCTATACATGTAAGGTTAAGATGGACTATACAGAAGATACACTGTCCTTTAGGAGATCAAGGTTTCCCAGGGATATATAAAAAAAAGTATGTGCCTGCCATCATTACATGTAAGGGAATAATCGTAGAACCCAACGTGGAAGAGTTGGTGAACAACAACAATACAATGTATAACATTTATGAAGTCGTGCGTTTAGGAAAAGAATCTTTGAAAGTCTTTACAAAAGCAACAGGGCCATAATGAGTGAAACTAAATTATTTAATTGCATGTCCTTAATAAGTGTAGTTTCAAGTTTGTTTTGAAGGGCTTGGCCATTCTAGGCAATATACGTGTAAAGAAAATAAGTTAAAACAAATTTAAATGCTTAGTAAAGCAAATAACTGCATTAAAATGTACCCGTCTCAAAAATGCATTTAAAAAATCACCTTACTCTGAAATGAACAATTCAGATGGCATGGCAAATACTCTTTATTAAGTTTGGAATAGGGAGGTCGAATCTCGGCTGCGATTGACCTAAGTCATGAAAAAAATGGATTACAATTATTCTTTCGCTATGCACTGGGCAATATAACGTGAAAGTTGAGGGTCTTTTGAAGGAAACCTCAATGACCGATCGAGGTCCCGTGTCACAACAGGCGTTAAATTGGCACGATGAAGACCCACACTGCCCAATACCCTTTAGTACCGTGTCCAGATCATTTAAAGCCCTTCATCGATATACGGCGTTTTTTAAAAATAGATATAAATCAGACATGCTCAAATGGGTCGTAAAAACATATATATATATAATAAAACGATCAATCTATCAAAGCGATAAGGAAGACTTATGTTTTGCTAATCGGCGATAAATATGTATTGTTTTGAGATGACTTGGATTCTTTTCGTTGATCGCAATAGTTTTTTACATTTCTGTTTGTAGTCTTGTATGCTAAACAGTTGTCAGCTTTTTCATAATAATCATCATCCAGAAATGCGTTTTGTGAGAAAGTGGAAAATTCTCCAAAAACATTACTTCCTCCGACATCCGAATCGGTTGACAGAACTGTTGTATCTTTTCTTAATCTGTCACATATACTTTTATGGTATGATGCATTCACTTCGCTTTGCTGTTCTCTTCTTTTCGAAATTTTGATTAAAATGTAGAATGTACAAAATACACAAAAAAGTAAAACGAAAAACCCCAAGAGAGCAAGAATGCTTAAGAGCATGACTTGTGTATTATCCAAAACGTCTGTTTGCCGTGTTGTTACACTTGAAGTAAATGTCACTTTTTCTTGTTCTCGTGCTGTGATTTCCTTCCTCTTATTTGTATTAAATATTTGAGACGTAAGATGTATTTTTCCTATAAAATAAAAATAAAATGATACTCCTTTGGTCTATTGATGGAAAATATATATTTTTAAAACAATATCCATGATTTTGATTATTGAAAAATATTTACATGTAAATGTATAATATTGTAATATACATTTGATATACTGTATATATTCAAATGATATGTCCCCAAAACGAGCTTCATGCACCTCTAAAGACATTTTTGACATCCATATTCATTGTTATATGTGAAAAATAAACAGCATTTGATATAACACAGCAATATTGCCTGCATTTGAGTGTTGACACACAACTGAGGAATTAATCCAAATGTCATGTTCAATTTACTTATCAATATGTATTGCTGATGTTATGCATTGCTGCTCTTTCTATAAAGTCAAGCAGTTTTAATGTGATTTATAAGTTTTTGAAAGAACATTGGGATAGCTTAGTGATTAATATAATGTACTATACGAAAGCTCTCCGTGACGTCTGCAAAAAATGGGCCTGAATAAAGTTGGTCTGATAAATCTAGTTTTATTTTTCCTTGTTAGTTATTATGAGATAAGCAAAATGCAATTAATCAATATTTAACTCTTATAGTGTTTCCCTATTATAACCAATGATCTAATTTCCCTTCAAGTTTACAGGAAAACTGAAA
Source organism: Saccostrea glomerata (assembly GCA_003671525.1). Classification (NCBI taxonomy): domain Eukaryota; kingdom Metazoa; phylum Mollusca; class Bivalvia; order Ostreida; family Ostreidae; genus Saccostrea; species Saccostrea glomerata. Next base: position 46,046 of record PRKT01001354.1, on the reverse strand, counting down.
ACAGCAATGTAGAAATTACTTTATTCCCCTTTCTGTTAACACTGTTGGTGTTTTATCATGGTGGTTTATCATCCTTTAATTCTCGGTACAATTTATTACTTACTGCTTGATGCTAAACATCCAGACATATGATGACAAATATATGGTTCACAGAAACAAGTGTCTTGACATTCATCACCGTAGCTTGGAAAGGGGCACTCTTGTGAACAATTAACTCCATAGAATCCAGTGAAGCATTCTAAATGCAATATACTTTGTCTTACATTATGTTGCATTTCATACTACGCTGTAGATTAATAGATTCAAAATCAATATAACTTTTAAAGACAAAATTTATATATACTTTGACATTGCATTTTTTCATTGTTCCATACATAGCCTACACAGCAAACTTTTCCTTCTTCACTACAATTAAAGAATATAGAAAGATGATGGCTTATTTCTGCCTATGTTTAATTTAAGAACATCTTTTGAATATAAATTACCACAATAAAAAGAATAAATTTCTAGGAGCATTATAATTATAATGTTTTTACTTAAAAGAATTATTCCGTGTTAAAAAAGAATATATGTAATTACATTTAACATACTTACCCCTGACATAAACCCTTGAAGGAAACCTTGCTATAAACCGCCACAGCTAGACAAAAAACGCAAAACCTCATCTGAAACTGCATGATTTTGCGTTTTAGCAAGACTCCAAACAAAAATAAGTTGATTTTCAAACTTTTAAACATAAATATTTCAAAGAAATATCATTGTTGTTCGTTTATGAATTTTGGTTAATCCTGAATGTTAGACCGACAAATTAAACCTATGAATCGGGTAATGCTGAACTTATTATATTCATGTGATGAAAAGGGAATCTCTCTGACAAACACGAACAGGAAACACAAAGATATTACAGGAAAAAAATGGATAAAAGTTAATGCCTCCCAACAATTTCTCAAAAGGTTCAAATAATAAGCTCACTTTATTTTATTTTTTTTAAATATCGATTTGAAATTGAAGCTCTATGAGTACATGTACCAAAAATATTATGAATTACATCATGCGAATTCAAAACTATTGGAATGCAACTCGACAAGTATCACCAGAATATTCTCAATAAATAATATACTCATAACATCAATACCCGTACCTCTTCTGAATATTATACCATATCCTTTATTTTCAAAGATGATTAATAATACAAAGTTGCTGTCCTGTAATACGTGGACATGTAATTTTTTAAAACTGAAATTCATTTAGAGAAACTTTTAGGGTTGAAGAATATGCATGTAGTTTCGTTCATATTTCTACAATGGTCTCCTTTCTTTGACCGATAGTCCTTTCATAACACGATTGTTAAATTATGTATCCGATTAGTCTATACACGGAACAAAACTTCTGAGAGTTCGCCTATCGTTTTTTAAGTTTCAATGAGCAAATGCATACAGTAAATGATTTCCTTAATGCATTGTTAATGATCCATATTGCAATGATATGTTGCATACATGTCATGTAAGTACATGTATCTCGCAAGAATTTAATGCAAAGTGTCAAAGTGTCAAGGAAATGATGTACGCTCAAAATGAATAGGAGATTCACCCATCTGCTGTCACACCTGCTGCTTAGATCTATTCAAACCTTGAAATTGTGTGGAGAGGAGGGGGAGGGGGCTTTGACATTCTTATAAAAATCCCAAATGTGTTCAATGGGATTCAGATCCGGGGATTTGACAGAGCATTATCAAACAGACGGAATTTGGTCAATATCCTTGAGTGTAAAGCACGTACATGCATAACTTTAAGGATGATTCAGACTGTTTGAGATGATATTAGACTGTCATGAGCATCGATTTCCTACCAATTTCATAAGAATGAATTTGATTGATTTCATGATTCTAAAATTGTTTCAAAACAATGTGACACTCTTTAAACCAGGTTTGATGCAAAACATCGGCCTCAAACAAAGATCCAGAGTACTTTCTGTTTGGTTAAATTATGTTTAAAGCTTTCAAATTGTGATACATTGGCGATGAAAATGACACACACTCTATAGAAAATGTATCTAAATGGGTTTTGATACTGGTTGTTAATTCTTAAAAGTTATATCAAGAACAATTAGAAAATAATACCGTATAAGTGGAAATTTTAGCGAGTCGCAAATTTAGCGATTAAACCTTAAAAATGGGTAATTTATTTTTCGCGAGATGTAATTTTTGCAATTTTTAAAAAAGCTCGCTAAAGAACCTAATATAACTAAACCGATATTAATAATTAGCGATATTAAATTTTAGCGATCTTGGCACCCTCGCTAATAATTCCAAAATTATAATCCTCGCTAAAAATTCTCCTTATACGGTATAACGGTAAGTTAAACGTGGTGCAAGGATGATTCAGATATCAACATTCCAATTGTTCTCCCTTTTTTCTCAATAGTCATTTTGCCAATGTTTTGTGTGTTGTTTTAGTTAAACCAAGTCTTAAAATATGATGATAATAAAAGATGCTAATCACACAAAACACGTGATGAAAAGTACAGATTTAATGTTTTTAAGCTTCGTCACGGAACATTGGTTTTCATCGGTAATATTTAATTTTCCTTCAAAAATTGTTCAGATGACTCATTTGTTGTGATAATTTGAAAATATCAAACCATTCCATAAAGTGGATTGTAAATAAATACATTTTTAGAATGGATATTTAAATTTTCTGTTAAAAAGTATACATAGTTTAGTTTTTAAAAAAAGCTATTTTGATAAAGGCAAAGGCGTCGGAATACTTTCTTTGCAAAGATAGACATAATGAAGTCGACCAGTATGGGGAAATGTTAAGCCCACACTTGCATCGGGTACGTTGCATTTTAGTGGAAAAAGGGGAAATGGTAGTGTTTGAAAAAAAGGTACAGAAAGAAGTTCGAAACCTTTGCTATGAATACTGTTCGTCATCTCCATTAACTGTAAATTCCTAAATATACCCATGGAGGTAATTATCGCTTATTTTCGCAAGAAACATCACTCGCAAAATAAAATTACTAGCTTTTATTTTTCCACAGGCATATGAAACAAAGACAATCTGAGGCCAAACTTAGAACAATTGGCTAAGTGATGCAGGGTGAATGTCAATATAATTAAATTGGGTGAATTTGATAATGATATATTTCAACAGAGTATATAAACTTTAATTTTATGAATGGGATGGCACTGTCGGTCTGTATTTATTTTCACATAGGACACACAAATTCACAGGGGACTTCACATTTGCAAGTGATTTAGATAGTCACTGTAAATTACTGTTTCACAACTACTGGTGAACAAACAAAGTAGCTTAAACAAAAATTAAAACCTTTGCAAAGTTTCTTCCTTAACAGTAAGTTACAATAATGAAGTATAAATTTATTCCAGTTACCTACAGCTTCAAAATTAAAACAATTTTAAGGTACTACGATCCGCAGGTTCTGAAAATCTGGCATTGACTGATTGAAAATGCTGACAAAAATGTCTCTGAAGTCTGAAAAGTTGAGTGTTTATGCCGACTATAATTCTTCAAACTTCATCTTAAAGTTAATAATATTAGACAGGGAAAATTAGTAAATCTCAAATAAATTTTTAGGAAATGCGAATAAAAACACCTACCATGCATTTCCAATTAAAAGTTTATCAACAAACACATTTCAGAAATAAAATCAGTATCCAGGTTTTTGAAGAAAGTTCATATCTGTTTTGTACTCATAGGGTTCTTTAGTTTCCTCTATTTACTTCCATTATTATACAATTAATGCTCAGCGTTTTAAGATTTTCATGTCATTAAAAACATCAAAAATTGATTTCTGTTAATTGTGTTAAGGATACTTTTTATATCAATACTTAAAAATATAAGGTTTTTCATTAAGATAATTAGACAAATTAATCAACATACAAATACCAATGCACACATACATAATATTTAGTCGTCAAATGTATACAGCATGATTGTCAGATTTTTTGTTATTAAGTGTTTCTTATCTGAAAATTACCTAACTTTTATATTTCCTGTTATAATTTATTTGTTTATTTTAAAGATTTACAAATGCAAATAGATAAAGTTTCAAATATTTTTCCATACCTTTTTTTAATCTTATATCCCTTACTGCACATCCAGAAATCAAATAGAATCAAAACTTGGGGACCATCAACATGTATGGAATCTGATAGAACATGCGGCTATGGATCGTAAATAACAACTCTACGTAAAAAAGTGTTTGTAAGTCAGCAAATTGCAAAAAAAAAAAATATTTGTAATGGGAAAAAATTGATAATTCTTATTTAATTTCTAAAATATCAATTTCTTAATAATATTTTTCTTTTATATCGTCAATGAAATAATATCAATTTAAACAAATAAAAAATAAAAATAACTGTAAAACCTTATTTTCTTTTGAAAATAGCAATTCCTAAATATTTTGAACTATTTTACGTCAAGAATCACGCGTTTGCGTTAGCAAATGAATCGTGTAAGATCGTATAATGTGATTTTTTTATCTTATCATATTATATCATTGATTGATTTCTGTTAATTGTGTTCAGGATACTTTTTATATCAATACTTAAAAATATAAGGTTTTTCATTCAGATAATTAGACAAATTAATAAATATACAAATTCCAATGCACACGTACGTAATATTTAGTCGTCAAATGTTTACAGCATGATTGTCAGATTTTTTTTATTGAGTGTTTCTTATCTGAAAATTACCTTACTTTTATATTTCACGTTATGAATTATTTGTTAATTTCAAAGATTTACAAATGCAAATAGATAAAGTTTCAAATATTTTTCCATACCTTTTTTTAATCTTATATCCCTTACTGCACATCCAGAAATCAAATAGAATAAAAACTTAGGGACCATCAACATGTATGGAATCTGATAGAACATGCGGCTATGAATTGTAAATAACAACTCTACGTAAAAAAGTGTTTGTAAGTCAGCGAATTGCAAAAAAAAAAAAATATTTGTAATGGAAAAAAAATTCATAAATCATTTAGTTTCAAAATATCAATTTCTTAATAATATTTTCGTTTATTACGTCAATAAAATTATATTAATTAAAAAATAATAATAACTGTCAAACCTTATTTTCTTTTGAAAATAGCAATTCCTAAATATTTTGAACTATTTTACATCAAGAATCATGCGTTTGCGTTAGCAATCGTGTAAGATCGTGTAATATGTAGAATCGTGTGCGTGAAGGATCCTTCGTGTATCATGTTTAATTGTGTAATAATCGTTAGGAATCGTTCATGTAACTTGATAGTTCCCGTAAATTGTCCACAATAACGTTGCAGCCACTGTTATAGGAACAAATAAGTTATCATTTTTTCGAGAAAATTTGATAAAATATTAATTTTAAATTTGTGTCCAAGCCCCATTTAACTCCGATCAGAAAATGATGCTTGCATAGTCAAGGAAAAGGCATTCTTTATGTTTATTTCCATTGCATTGAGTTAAAACCATATAAACAAGACCTGTATAAATTGTTTTTTTATAACGATAGCTATTCTTATTAAGTAAATTGTATGAAATACAGGGAGTATACATTGAGAAACATTGAGTTGTCAGTTGTCAACAACCTAAACAGTGACAGCGCAGAACGATCATATACATGTAATGTCTTTCTTTTAAATTCTTTTAAACCATAGCTGGTTTAGTTCCATGAAAATTTTGAAACCATAGACCACATAGTAAAAATTTTAATGCATCAGTCCAATACCATCCTCTCTCTCTTTTCGATTATGTTTATGTTGATCGCAGTACAGTTAAACTCGTTTAGTATATTGCAAATTCACGGATATGGCGAAGTTACCTTTGATACCCAGCTGTATAAATTTAAAGAATTCCTTAAAAAAAATTATGGATAAAGCGAAGTAATTTCATAAGTCAACGTGACTTAGTTATAACCAAGTTTTCCTGTATAATTAACTAATGGTCAAACAAATTCATAGGAGAATAGCTTATTATAATTTAGAATTACAAACTTTAAAATGCATTCCTAGATAAAATATTTTATGACTTTATCATTAAATGTGTCCATTATCTGTTATCCAATGTTTAGCCCTTCAGAAGCGGAAATCATTGTCTAACACCTTGAAATGATCTAAAACATACAGCGTTTCATGATTTCTTCTTGAAAGCAAACATCCCTTGTTTAGTGTCCGATATTCCAGCTGTTGTTCTAATATAATTGAACATTGCTTTTGTCTTCATAACACTGAAATGAGAAAGTGTATACAACATAACAAGTTTTTTTTTTTGCGCATGAAATCGCTTTTGAAATAAAATGAAAGAATAAAAGTTAAAAGTTAAAACATTTTATACAAAATAGACAACCTTTATTCTTTTCTGTGAGTCCCCATTCTGATACAGCGGAAAAAATGTATATTTCTTCAGAAAGATCAAAAACACAGTTTAAAAACTGTTAAAACTAATTGAAGGAAGAAAATTATGAATAAAAAGTGAAAAAGTCAGTTCTGTATGAAAGCACAAATTATCAGACAGTTTGACAGAAATCAGTAGTTCCCTGCTGGTAAATAATGGGGTTATTCTGACTTCTTCATTCTCAAAATAACCTACAATCATAACATTTTCATATGAAAACATTTTTTTTATTTTATCAACGTATGAGGTTTCATTCCAGGTGATTTTAATAGAAAGTACTTTTCGTTATTTTAAAATCAACATATTTTGCAACCATGAAGCATAATTAATACTTGGTTCAACCATAGATGTAAGATTTTGTACAGAAAAAATATGGTTGCACTTCACGATTATAATTCTCTTCATTCTAGTGCTAATTATAATAAACTTATTAGACTAAAGAGTGAATATAAAAATTAAAACGTCAGTACCGAACTTGACAAGGGGATATGGTCCAGGCTTTACAGAAGAATAATCCAGGCCAATTTTATAAGCATATCCGCACGCGGACACATTCTGAATCGAAAATTTCACTTTCGAATTTCTTTCATCATTTCCGCTCTCTATCTAATGACGCACCTGCAAGTTACATCTCTATCGGAACTTATTTTGAAAATTATGAGCCTATTTTTGATTCTTTGGATATTATAACAGAAAAAGAGTGGAAAAATGTTCAATAAAGTTGAAGTGTAATAAAAGTTGTGGAAGTGATTTATTGATCAACAAATATATTTTGTCGTTTAGAGAAATTCTAATACCTGGAATCGTTACCCTCTTCAATAAAGCTTTTGATTCGGGCACATTTCCAAAACAGTGGTCACATGCGGTTATAGTACCTATCCATAAAAAGGGCAGTATATCTGATCCAGGGAACTACAGAGGCATAAGTATTACTAGCAACCTGGGAAAATTGTTTACTTCTATTTTAAATAAAAGGATCCCTTCTGGAACTCCGAGGAGTCAATTATTACAGATGCACAATTCGGTTTTCAAGCCGAACGCTCTACTGTAGATGCCATATTTTCCCTACAAAGTTTAATCGCTCAAAAATTAAATAAAAAACGTGTTTACTGTTGCTTCATTGACTACAAAAAGCTTTTGACACCACTAACCGGGATAAATTATGGTACAAGCTCATCAAATTAGGGATAACTGGAAAACTCAATAGGATCATCCAATCATTATATTCTGATGTTCGAGCCTGTGTGAAACATGCCGGTGTAAAGACGAATAATGACCCCCATCGAATAATGACCGGGGGGTTATTTTTCAACGACAAAAAATGACCCCCACCCGTAGAAAAAAATCATTTTTTGTAGAAAAAGGGTCCTAGGGGGTCATTATTTTATATGTTAGTCCTATAAAATAATGACCCCCATTGAAAAATGACCCCCTTTAAAGTGATACAAAATATACACTCTTTGATATCTTTTTTACAGCGAAACTAATTTTTACATTTTCTGTAACCAGAAAAATACAAAAAGTCGTATGAAATAATTAAGAGATTCACGTAGTCTTTCAATGCTAAAATTGTGTTTGAAAAGAGATTCTTTAATTGTCAAGTAAATAAAATTTCTTTTTAATATTCCTCCTTATAATGTTTGCTTAAAGAATGATATTCCACTTGTTTTTAGAAATCAAACCATGCAAAAATCAGGTTTAAATACTCTTTAATAGGAAAAATTAAATTTTCCGTCATTTCAACTTTTAGTTTGTTTAAGTTTGGCAAATCCTATTTGACAATGAAAGAGGAAGAAATTTTTATTCCCCCCCCCCAAAAAAGAACATTACGTTAAATCAAAACAAAAAAATAATAATAAATGAAAAGCAGAAATATAAATAAAACTCTATACCTTTCAATAATTCTGAAAGAGGCTCTAGATAAAATATTGAAATGAAGTTAAGCCTTCACACAAGTACTATCATATCATAATTTACTTCGCCATGATTAAAGCATACTTTAAATGTTGGTGGAGGTATACTTGAAAGTATTGTGGCAAAGTAACAGTTAAAAATTAGTAGAATAATAGATTATTTTTAGCTTATTTTTAATTCCTTCTTATAGAAAAATAAAGGTAGGGTGGTTTTTTTTTTTGCTTTTGTTCAATATCGACTTCCTCCTAAAAAAGAAAGGGAGTGGGGTAAGTATAAGACCTAAAAATATGCTCTGAAAAGCTATGGGCTAGTGTAAAATACACAGTCATTCTAATGCAAAAACTATACATGTAGACATAAACTTTTGATTTAGCACACAGTATTCATTTCATTTCTTTTAACGTAGAACCTACTTCGTATGACATCATAACTGGTAAATGTGTTAAACCTGTGCCAACCCTTTAAGACTTCATAATTAATTCAATGCCACTTTTTCCCGTACTTGACAGCTTCAATAAAAATGGTAGAAAATACTGCATTTTGAAATTCACAGAATTCAATCATGCCAACATAATCTGAATTCCATTCATATATTTTTTGGTTTATAATGCTTAATGGCAATATATTTCTGGAATAAGAAAAAATATGTAGGCACCTTTTATTTACTAGATCTAGACCTGAAGTTGACAAACCCAAGACTATCTAGTGTAATGAAATTACAATGTTCATACATCTTTCGTAATAATTTGAATGGTATGTAACCATTTTGAAGGAATGCATAAATCGTAAGAAATCTTTAGTTGCCAGCTATATATTGTAATATCTTGATGAAATGTGTCTAAGTCAAAGATGTACGTGTTGTAGATCGTTTGATCGTGTGTACATTTTTGTTATATTTATAATGAAATGATGTGCATTCCTTTTAAAAATTATTTGTTACCTATTCATATTCTTGGTGTTCGATTACAATTTTTTTAATTAGATATGATCTTTTTAAAGTAAAAGTACAATTTCTGATAAATATTTAATCTGAAAGAAACCCCAAACAGTCATTTAATTATTAAGTCCCGTGTAAGTGCAAAAAGGTCAAGAATATGAGTATCGGTAAATAGCCTATCTTTCATTAGTTAGAGGGGAAAGGTATATATTTAAATCATATTTTGTAATCATTTGGCTATGTTCTTCATCATATTGAAGATTGAAAACATTGTGACAAAGACTTCTAAAAAATATTTACAAATATAGGGTGCATAATTGACTAAAATAATAGAGTTCATTTGACTATTTTTTTTTAATGGTGGACTTATCTTTCATGTTAATTGAATGAAAAAGAAATTATTCTTGATTAAATATTGTTTAATATTATCAAGTAAAAAAAGTTTATAAACGACGATGTTTGAAAAAGTATTTCTGTGATTTTTCATATTCCCTTTAAGACAAGTACCCCTAAAAAATTGAAAATGTGAAGTCGCAGTATGTTAATACCATACCAAGTTTCACAGCCTCTCTTAGATTAAAAAACAAGGAAACATATCATGATATCATAACTGATTGATAAGCAAGTACTAATTTATCATTTTGAAAAGTTTGAAAATCTTGTGACAAAGACTTTTCCGACATAGGTTCTACCTTAATTCTTGTTTTACTCTACCCTTTTACTCGGTTCTGAGTATATTTTTCAGAGAATTTAATATGAAAATCAAACAACTATTTTCATTGTTGTAACGTCTTCTTTATAATGTATACTAATATGAAAAGTTAATTGAAGACCATTTCTTTCTATGTCCCCGTAATCGAAGATTCGGGGGTATATAGTTTTATCGTGTTCGTCTGTATGTCCGTCTGTCTATCTGGCGGTTTGTTTGTCCGCAAAATCCTTAATCTTTACCATATCTTTTCGTTTATTGGATCTATGACTTCAATATTTAATATGTATATTCCTTGTGACAAGACCTTACTTTGGGTACCACTAAATTTGACCTTTTGACCTTTACCTTGGAGTTTGTCCCATTTCACACAAAAATGCCAAATTTTTACTTTTGCCTTAACTTTTAGACGGTAGATACTAGTACTCTCATACTTAAAATATGTAGTTTTTTGGCATTACTTTCATTGGATACTAAAAACCTTGACCTTTTGACCTTGACCTTGGAGTTTTCCTTACTTATGATTTTTTACCTTGGCCATAACTTTTGAACGGTAAGGGCTAGGGTATTCATACTTCACATATGTAATCCTTGTTACATTAAACATTTTCTTAAGAAATCATCAACTTTGACCTTTGAGTTTGACCTATCTTTCAAAAACTTATCCTTAGCCATTACTTTTGAACAAGTGGTGCTAGGGCTTACCTAGTTTGCAGTTGTATTTCTTGTGAGAAGACCCTACTTTGGGTAACAATATATTTAAATTGCATTTAAGAAAAGTTTAATCTTCGCTATGTTGCCATACAGGGGCATAGCTGTTTCACAAACACATCTTTTTATATATGAGGATTTGCGGAGATGGATACCTCAAAGCGTAACAGACGGACGGACGGACATCCCGATCACTATATACCCTCCCGCTTTTCAAGCGGAGGATAAAATAATATATAATACTGCTGATTTTTTCTGTCAGTTCGATGATTTCCACCATCAAAAAACAATGTTTACCTAACCCTTA
>PRKT01001354.1:0-33631 GCA_003671525.1 Saccostrea glomerata | reverse complement strand
GGGTCATTTTTCTTCACGTGGGTTCTGCAAATTTTTAGGGAAGTGACACTTTTTCTACGGACAAAAGGGTCATTTTTCTACGTCGAATAATGACCGGGGGTCATTTTTCGCTGTCGAAAAATGACCCCCGGTCATTATTCGATGGGGGTCATTATTCGTCTTTACACCGGCCAAGTATCGGATATATTTAGTGTTAAAAATGGTTCAATGCAAGGAGAAGTTCTATCACCAATTTTATTCAACATGTATGTGAACGACCTAGAAAATCATTTTATAAGTGAAAATTCTCCGTCAGTGGAATTTATTCATTTTAATGTGTGCTGATGATACGGTAATATTTGTCAATTCGCCCGAGGAATTGCAAACAATGCTCGATTCTCTGCATCTTTAGGTTTCTACATGGAGCCTGACCGTAAATGCATCAAAATCAAAGATAATGGTATTTCGAAACAGTGGAACAGTAAATTCATCATGGACTTACGAAGGTTGTTCAATAAATAATGTCCTTGGTGTTAACAGAGAAGCAAAACATGCTTTCAATGATTTTTTCTTCATGATTTAACTTAATACTCTCTTTTCACTAAAACACATGTCCGTAACATTTTTCATCCAATTTCTGATTGTTTTTAGAGCTCGTTTTTGGGTATGACCCTTAGTATACTGGAAAATGACAGATCCAATGATTTCCTTGACTTGTTTCTTCCTCCTGAAAAGTGCTTTTTTTTAAGTTTGGAAATAGAAACAAGTCAAAAGGTTAAAGATCTGGCGAATATTGTTAATGTGAAAAAACATTATCTTTCTGTTTATCCAAAAAACCTTTGCTCTTCAGGGATTGCGGGTTTGGACGCTGTCATGAAGAAATTTAATGTAGTGTATTCATGATTCTGGGTCCTTCCTCTAATAAACCTTTCGATTTTTTTTGCAAAAAAAAATTGCTTTCTGGCCTCCCCGAATACAAGTCTGAATAACAATACCAATAATATTTAAGAAAATTGCATATAAATTTGTCTTTGTGCTAGTGAAAGTCTTTGTTTTGTCAGACCTTCGCCGTTTTTATCAAGTACATCTTATGGTAAATATTCTTTTGAGGGTTTTAAGCAATAGATTCAAATACCAATATCTGTTTGAATATCAAAAAAGGTGGATAACTGCAATTACTGAGATTTTAAAATAATTGTTGAGACATTCGTACACCCTGTCGTTTTCACTGATTTTCAAAATATAGGGTGACCTTTAAGTACTAAGCTTTTATATCGTCAAACGTTACTTAAAAACAGTGTAAACTACTCCCGATATGATGTATATCAAATTTGTAATGTGTCTTAAAGTAAATCATGCATCATCAAATGTTATTTGTTGAAATTTGGCAAACAGTACAAAAGTTGTTATAATTTTTTGTTGACATGGATGGTACCCATTTTTGATGCCCATTATCTCATTTTTTTATCATTGAAATCCACCTGCTCATTTGTCTATAAAACAGGCATTGGTTGCTGTAAATGTCACATATTTCAGTGAATATTTCTTTGGGATTTTTAACAAATTTTACAGCAGCTTTCATGAAGTTTTTCTTTTCACTCTAGTTTACTGATTCTTTACCATTCATTTATAATGCAGTGTCTCGAATAGCCCTTGTTTCCAGCTTCTCACAATGAAACTATGTGATGAAAAGTATTCACTGAAACATTCTTTAAATTCATTAAAGATTAAATAACGAGAGAGGGTCAGGCATAATGTAGTTGATATCTGTATTGTATGTCATACAGTCAGGACATCATTTATTGAACAGCCCTCGTATAATGATCAATCCTCAAGTGCGTCGATTCCTTCAATTATCTATTGTTTTATAATGGTAAATTTACTTCTACACAGAAAAAGCTGACAGATCATCAGGGATGAAAAGCACTTTTTGGACTAAATTGAAATATTCAAATGTTTGAATTTAATGCAGAAACACATTGTTAATTGTTTGATATATATATATTAAGTGTTTTAAATTATGGTTGTGAAATTTGGGGTTTCCACAAATCACCTGAAATAGAGCGCATCCATCTTATGGTTTGTAAAAGTTTGCTAGGAATTAAAAGATCTACATGTAGCTATATGGTTTTTCGTGAATTGGGTCGGTATCCATTAATCATATTCAAGAAAATCAGAATTATGAAATACGGGTGTAAATCACTTCATGCAAATAACCGGAAGTTGATAAGAATTGATTGATCCTACATTTTTTTTTATTTTCCTTAACATATTTTGAAGAATTCAGTGCCTTTTTGACATTTTATCCTATCTGTGGAATTATCCCAACACAGGTACTATTCCATCAGATATCGGACCGAAGACCTACTCGTTGCTCGCAATGAAATCGCATCTAGTTCAGGTCTTCTGTTTTCAGCAGAAGACCTTACTGTTATTCTTAGGTTTCTTTTCCAAAGTTTTTATTATTTTTTTCTTACATATTTTGTGCACGCAAGTTCTCGGAAACGGCTCGATGGATTTTCATGAAACTTTTAGGTCTGATAGAAAATTAAAAAATCCATATATATATATATATATATATATATATATATATATATATATATATATATATATATATATATATATATATATATATATATATATATATATATATATATATATATATATATATATTATTTTGATGACGTCACTCCAAGTTCGGAGATTTCCGCAATTTTGTCATTTTTAGAGGGTCACTTCGTCAGACAATGTTCTCAAAAACCATTGCAGAAAGAAGTGAGAAATTTTCGATGATACTAAAGCAACCATTGGAGAAGTGTATATGGTATATCACAACCACCGAAAGTACGAAGCTTGTTATGGCCCGAAAATAGTCCTATCGTGAATTTCAAAATATCTAATACCTTTTTTCGATTACTTCTAACCTAGAAATATGTTGTGAAAACATATAGAACAAAAGAAGTGTAGAATTACACAATATTTCTAATGATATCTAGAAAAAAGGGCTGGCCTCTAAAATTAGGGATCTAGAGGCGCCAGACCTTTTTCCTTAAATCTTTAAAAATATTGAGAACTTGTAAAACATTTAAAGAAGAAACGTTGTTCAAAATGTCAAGCTTAGTCTATTTGGGTCGTTAAAAAACGTCCGGGGACGTCACTTCCGGCTAAACGGCAGAAAATGCGTATTTTTGTCGTTCTTGATACATTTTGGGGAAACATCTGTCACAGGGAGCATAAAACTTAAATTTCTGTCATTAGTCATCACTCCTGTCAAACCGGAAGTAGCGAAAAATCGCTTATTTTTGTATTAATTAACACAAATTTGGAGGATTTAAACCATTTTTGCACGTCATTACTCATTTTTAAAAAAATTAAAGTTACTTCCGGTCAAACAGGACGGAAGACCCACGCAGCACAGTTAAGGTTACGAATGGAAATATCGGCGATTTTCAAAGATAAAAAAATACATACTTTATTAGAATGGGCGATTCTTTTCAAGATTTCACTGATATCACAAAAATGTAATGTGGTTTAAATCTACATGTTGGGGACATTTAGATTTTTTTATTTAGAATTGTCAAGTGATGTCGACGTCACATGATTTTAGCAATTATACTTGCAGTTTAGAGGTCATCTATAAATTCCAATATTGCAAGGGCATAACCAAGTTAAAAATCTTGGTTTAATTCATAATCCTTTTCAACACTATTTGTAGTTTTTGAAAAGTGCTGCGAAGCTATATAGATTCCCTTTTTAATTGCTAAAATTTAATTTGTTGGACGGCAGGTTGCATATTTTGCTGTTCAACTACATTAAATATAGCTATAATTAATTTTTTTGCAAGATTTCATGAGGTTCGCAGCACTTTTCAAATATCTATGTGCTTCTTGAGTTTATGTGTAAAAAAATTGACAAGATACATTGAGAGTATGCCCTTTCAATAAATCGATTTATTAGGGCCCTTTCATTACTTTTCCAGTGAATCTGTATACAGACACACGACAGTGTCGCTTGTCTGGAGAATGTACGTACAGTTTATAAAGAAAATACTAAAATGCACATCGCATCAAAGTTATCAGCCTTTTATTTAACTGCATATAATATTTTATTTGAGAACAAAAGACACTTTCATTGTAAAAAATGTGACATGATTAGCCTCTAGCTGTATACAAACTGCGTCATTTTTTGCGAGATGACGTCACATTCACAAGTGCATTGCGATCGATACATCGTTCTTAATTATACTGTTGTGTGGGATTTAACAAACGACGAAACTGCATGTAATAGTAAGTTTGAATGTAGTATACAGCTATCCAGCTGTTTGAAATAGCAAATAATTTCATTTTGTGGAATTTTGAATACCTTATATTATGTGTGACGTCATAGTAAACATTTTCCCGTACAAATTAGGCCCCGCCTCCTCACTGTAACCTTAACTGTGCTTACTCACTGTAACCTTAACTGTGCTCTAGCTATTATTATTTTTCTTCTTCCTGGGAAAATCTAGTCCACGAGTGATCTTGTAGACTACACAACCGACTTTGGTAAAACCTTTTTAGGGTCAATAAGGATGTTTTTTGCCGAACAAAGGTCATTTTTTGCGCTTACGTGCTTGCAAGAGCGGGCACGTGCGACACGTTAAATGACCAATGTAATGTATATTACCGTATCTCTTTTATTTTTTGATGAAATGTTTTAAAACTTATAATGTAAGGATGTATTAGTAGTATAGACGAGATGACATGGTCAGTTTAGCAAGATCTCACGCGCATGTTCGTGCACTTTCCTGTGATTTGCTGAAACTATAGTCTCAATATCTTATTTTGTTTTTTATGTCATAATCATTTGCTATTTCGAACACACTATGAAGATCTACATCATGATATATAAGAATTTTGATAAACGTACATGCACGTGTGCTGGCAAGAACGCGGACGTGCAACGTGTGAAATTACCAATATAATCGATGAAGCCGTTACTTATCTATTTCCTGATGGAATTTTTTGAAACTCTCAAAGCATGGATTTATAAGTAGTATAGACAAGATGACAAGATGACATGGTCAAAATAGTAAAACCTTACGCGCATGCACGTGCTGCTCTTCGCTCTGATTGGCTGAAACTAAAGTCTCAATATCTTTCTTATTGTACGTCATAATCCTTTGAAAATTTGAACATAGTCATGCATTACGAAGAGTCAAGCACGATATATAAGAATGATCATGAAAGCACGTAAACCCACGTGTGCTGCGATATAATTGGCTGAAACTTTAAATGCCTATAACTTTCTTGTTTCTCAACAAAACAGGATCGAATTTAGAATATGAATAGGTATAATGTATTTCTACATTATACTACAATCAAAATTGAATGCAAGAACGTGCTTGCATGAACTTGCGCAAGGGCAATGCGTAAATGAACAATTATATTTGAAAACGGTAACATTTATATTTTTATGACTTTTTATTTATTATTGGAATATAAAGATATTCTAAGGGTTTACACAACACGCTATGATCACCTTGCATGTGCATGCACATATGTTTGCGTGCAATGCGTTAAACGATAAGTTGATATCGTTGTAGCTTTTAAAATGCATTTATGAAATCCTACGATACTGAGCATATTAAGAAGTTTTAAAGGAAACTGGCACAAAAATGGACTTGGGGAACGTTTGGGGAACACCTGTAACGGTCCCCGTTACAATTAGATCTAGTTGATATCGTCTTCAGATGTTTAAACATTTAAAGATTTTTAGAGTTTTTTTAGATTTAAAATCAATAGACATTTTAGCTTGACACGTAGATCAAGATACAATTGACCCTTGTTTACCTTAATTTCCATGCGTGGTGGTAATAGAGGATTCCCTGTTGCTATCATTTCGAACACTGGAATGTCTTTAGATTTCGTTGAGGGATTATATTCATACATTTCTTGTTTATCTGTAAAAACTAAAAATAATCCTCAACTTGTCAGTTTATTGAAAAAAATTAACTGACATTAAAAACGTATAGTATGATTAAGCAACTACTGCTTGCATTTACTGAATAAACGTAACCTAATAAATATATATAAAGTTATAAACCAAAGCAGCAAAATTGCAGAACATTGCTGATTTTTGAACCAAAATGTAAATGTATGTATCAGGACAAACATCGAAAAAAACACGATACCTTTGTTCAATTGCAAACCTAATATTTTAGTAGGTAATAATATGATTGATTGATTGTATACTGTTTAACGTCCCTCTCCAGAATATTTCACTGATATGGAGTCGTCACCATTGCCGGTGAAGGGCTGCAAATTTAAGCCTATGCTCGGCACTTACGGCTTTTGAGCAGGAAGGGATCTTTCTTGTGCCACACCTGCTGTGACACGGGGCGTCGGTTTATACGGTCTCATCCGAAGGACCGCCCCATTTAGTCGCCTTTTACGACAAGCAAGGGGTACTGAGGACCTATTCTAACCCGGATCCCCACGGGATGGTAATAATATGTACATGTACATATATGTACAGGTAATAATATGTACATGTACATATTATACTGTGTATACTACTTTTATTTTCGCACCGTCTTATTTTTGCCTTTAATTCTGTTAAAAAATATTCTTTGTTCTACGAATACGCCCCGTTTTACATTGGCACAGTCATGAAGAGGACAAAAGAGGCCAAAATAAACGGGGGGGGGGCGTTAATTGCCGTGTATACAGTAATATCGCCCAAGTACATAAATTGTATTGCAAGGCAGTAACCATATGTTTGATTGGTGTATATACCTTTCCTTTTGGAGCGTTTTATGACAAACAAGATCAGTGAAAATGCAGCAATAATTATTCCAATAGTCAATATTGATGCAATGAGCCAAATCTCTGTACTACAAAGAAAAAAAAGAACATTGTCCATGATTATTATGCGAATATTAACAAGCGTAGAGGGAAATATTGGTAATGTTAGTCCCAAAGGATACATGTACATCTTTAATATTATATATTTTCATCTGTCAATATTTTTGGCGAAGCTTATATCTAATTTATGTTTATTGTTCCTTTATAGAAAATATTCATTACTGAATATAATAAAGAAATGGTTGGAGGAGTTACCTCCAATTACTTGTTTATATAATAATAATAACAGATAATCAATGTAAATATTGCAATTAATTGGTAAATTGACAAAAGAATTTACAAGTAATATAATAAATGATCTTCTGTAAGAAAAAAATAATTATATTGCCAATAGAAAGGCAGTTTGTTGTATTTTGTTAAATAAAATATCTTAAAACTTATGATCATTGTTAAACTTGAGGTACAAAGGGGAAGTAAAGCGAACTGGATTTCGTCTTCTCTTTGGTACAGAGAGCCCGTGGTGTAAGGTCTTTTGTTAACGCAAGTTGGCGTATTCATTGACTGGTTTATAAATTGTTGTGTGACGATGGCTATAAGATTGTTAATAGGATAGAGAAGTTCTTACAGTTAATTTATACTGTGCAAGTATCTTATAGTCACTTGGCTAGGTTGTAGTTGTATAGGCAACTTGATAAACGGTAAGACGCCAGGTAGGTGTAAAAAAGGCTTAGTCAAGAGACACCAGGCAGGTGGCTGTTGACTTAAATAGTCAGTGGTATAGTGAGGCAATTGTCATAAGGCACCAGGCAGGTGGCTGTTGACTTATATAGTCAGAGGTATAGTGAGGCAATAGTCATAAGGCACCAGGCAGGTGCCGGTTTTAACTGAAGATATAGAATTATTGTACAAAGCACCTAGGTCACTTGATTTAAAAACACCAGGCAGGTGTCATACCATATTTAATTTTGTATCTATTGAATTAATCATACCCCAGTAAAACTCGGTAATCCGAGCACGGATCTACTGACTGATCAGGGCCTACACGTTACAATAATTCTAGAATATTTGGGTAAATTTGTATGTCAACCTTGCTTAATTATATGTACAGCATGGTAAGTATATCAAAAATTTTTGTAAAGATGCTCATTAGAATTTTGCAAATAATTCCCGTACGGAGTTATAATCGGGTCCATAAAACATTCCATTTATCCTCCAAGCTTCAAAAATATTTTTTTTGAAAAAGCAGTGTATTTGTAAGAGGTAACGTTAATACTCACATCTTGTCTGTGATCTGCATTTGGCCATCCAATGTGGAGTTAGCATTATCCGTATCATTGATGCCTCCATTCACAATTGCAGAGTTATTTAATTGTGTATGTACATTATTGACCCCACGATAACATTCTGTATCTAAAAGGGCAATGATTTAAATCGAAATTTTAAGTAATAAGAGGAGCTGTGAACTTGAGAAAATGTGAACTTTTTCAATATCTTTTGTTTGGTTAAAAATTGGCATGCATCATAATCAACATTGCTTGTCATGATTTGAATTTGAAATAGATAGGATAATAATAGACAAGCTGTAAAAAACAAAGTAAATATTATAATATTGATACAATATTTGACTCTTTTATTATAAAAGAAAATAAAGCTTATGAATGTCGTAAAAGGGTAAAAGGCCTTCGCAACGCGTAGAAAAGCATTAAATTGTTTTTCATTCATACGGTAGAGAAGACTTAGACTAAATCCAAATTTTCTGCAAGATATTTATCATTTATTGAATTAATTGATATGAACAATAGTTTTTATTGTCAAGTATTTTAATTTTCGATTCTTCGACTTCTGCAACATTTAAGTACAACAGAAAGATTTGACTTAAGCTCAGGATGTTTCACAATCTCGGGGTCAGGAAATTACTGTCAAATGCAATGATTTACATTGTTTCAAAAAATATTTTTTACGTGAATTTCTATACAAGCTTTTTTTTTTTTTTTAAATCTGATGTTATATTGCGATGGAAATATAATGACAGGAAAGTGCTTATTGAAGCTGACGATAAGAAATAGATCAATTTTCCCCAGTGACAATTATGATTTCATGTTTTCATGAAATCATAATCAAAATCATCATCCAAAAAAAAGTGTTCGCCAGCCAAAACATCTCAAACTTTATTTCAGATAACATCGACATGGTTGTCTGTCATGGATACGTTTCACTTCAAATGTGAGGGCAACGAATATTTTTTGCTGAAAGAAAAGTCCTTGGCTGCAGAATTGTAAAGGAAGTCACAGAGTATTTTTTCCTTGCCGTATTTTCATTCTAAATACCATTTCAATCCTCGAGGTAAAAGAGAAATTCATATTAGTATGACATTTAGCTGCGGTACTGTAGTTGTTCGAAAATAAATAAAGACCGGAGAGCTATAGTGCCACCCACTGTAAAACTGTATATTTATTGCGCACAAAAAGTTGCACTTGGTTCGGGATTACTTCTTCCAAATTACCCCAATGACGAAAAAGATAGATTGAAAAAAAATCCCTACTCCTCTGTGAAGTTCTCTCGTAGTTGACATATGCTCGAAGTGCATTGGACTGAATTATGTTGTAATCCAAACTGAGTGTATAAATGGACGGAATTTTCAACATTCTAAATTTCAGTGCAAAGAGATCTGTAAACAACAATAAAAGAAATGTTTTGTTGTGTAAACAGTGAAGGATATATGTGAGGAACACATGGTTAGTGATATATTGTGATGGCAGTTTAAAAACATGGAGAAATAAATCAAGAAAAAGCGCTCTTTTTTTGTGCGCAATAAATACTGTATACAGAGTTATTTTCACCCCGTGTAATTTTCGCCCTTATGCACTTGCAAACAAATTTGCACCGTTTTAAATTCGCCCTATCATAGTTCTGTTTAAGAAATTCTACTGTGTAATTTGAATTCGCCCCGTTTTAAATTCGCCCAATCAAGAAGAGGGAGAAAGGGGCAAAAATAAAACGGGGCGAAAATTTCCCTGTATACTGTATGCATTTTTTTTGAATGGGTGGCACTGTAGCTTTCCGGTCTGTCGATATATTTTAGGAGAGCTACAGTTCTGCAGCTACATGTACATGTATATGAAATTGTACGCACTTTCAATCCGGATTCTAATAATATCTTATTCCCTTTCTATCATAATGTATAGGTATAATTTCCTACTCCGTCGCTTATTCTATTTTTACGTTTAATGCCTTATAAGTAGATTCACTCAATCCATTGATTTCGATTTAAATTATGCAATAACTAATTACTATACCGTAAATCTGGGAATTTTTACGTCGATTTAGTTTTGCTGATTTGTTTCAAAAAGCTGTTGGTAAATTTTTGCCTCTTTAAATTTTGCGAATTGTCATTGACACTTGAATTAAAAAGTGCTTATAATTTTCATAACAGGTTAAATAAGTAACGTATGTACATAAAAAAAAATACGAATGTACATATAATGTTAGTAAAACAACTTGTCCCACTTTCTTGGAAAAATAACTTAATTAAAAAAAAACGTACTGTCTTTCAAACCATCGGACGAAATTAAATGTAGCGTAGGCACTTTTTACGCACTTTATATCACGGGAGGTTTATAGATTGTACAGTAGCATTAACAGGTTTCTTAAAATGACAACTGCTTACAAACACTTGTTCACTTACATTTTTTTTGGGGGGGGGATTAATTATTAATATTTTTCCGAACGTAATGCACTCGCAAACTTCTTTAGAATTTACCTACAGCAAAAATTTACCGATCCCAGTGCAAAGAAATAAAGGTTATTATAGAATTATTTATATATTACGTTATCAATTTAATCACATATTAACTTTTAAAATCATTCTAAAACAATACAATCGTCACGAGTGAGGAAATACTCCGCATGAAATCAGAGATCAAAACCTATATCTGGAATCTGGGCACTTATGAAAAAATATATAGGATTAAGGCCAAAATAAAAAAATCCTTTGTATCCCTTACAACAGACAACCCATTGAAATTGCGCCAACTGAAATTTTTTTAAAATAAGATTTTTCAAAACTTTTATGAAATTCAACTTCATCGAAATATGTTAACGTTGTTATTAGAAAAGCCGCTCTTTCCTGCTTTGATTTTCAAGTGTTTGTTGGGAACAAAATGGCGCCTACATGTGGATACAGAGTAATGAAAGTTCCCTAATAAAAAGTACTACATTCAAGTATATTACATGTAATTTTTTATAGGTTACTTTGAGATTAGTCCGTGTTACAGTCCCTGAAACGTTCTACTTTTCCACCTGAACGAACGCTGAACGAACGGTGAACGAACGCAGAGCGAACAGTGAGTGACCGATGTGCGAACGATGAACGCAACTTGGTGAAGGATGTGTAAACGGTGAGGGTTCGTGAACGCAGAACGCGAACGGAGCGCGAACGTGAGCGCAAAGTGAAAGGTGAACGCAAGATGAACGATTTATTCGGAATGCCTCAGATCTTTTCCTTGCATTGAAATTATTCTATTATTCTATAATTCTAATTTCAGGTGCTATAATATAAATCAACAATAGATAATAAATAAATAAATAACTTTTTTTTCTGAACATATATGTACCTATGTAAAGTCGTGATTTAATGTTATATTATTTTAATTATCTGTAATTATTCTTAATTGTTTCATTTAGAGCCCTATGTTATATTATGTTTATTTATAGTACGGATACCCGTTGCTCCTTGTGAGCAGCGGCTGTGTAACTCATGTAACTGACCCAGTTAAGAGCGTTGCTCTTCGTGAGCAACCTATTTTATATATATACAGGGGACAGAAATTTCTGTGTAGAATAGAATATAGTAGATGCATAGGAGAAGTATAATAGATACAGATGTAGAGATAGAGTTTATTTAATTTGGTCAGTGCTGTTCGAGGATATTTTATTCTGTGCATTCTGTTGGACTATTAAAATTTGAGATCATGTAAATAAATTGTAAAACGATAACCAGGTGTTTTCACTGAAGCAACACTTCATTGAGGAAGCATGGATTAATTATTAGCTTAATTCCACTGGATTAAAATATTGTGTGCCGTTTACCGCTCGACGGCGCTACAAGTGGTGGCCAGCGGTGGGATATTTCAATTCCGATTGGATTTATTTAATATTCTGGTGGGATTTAATAACTCCGGTGAGATATTATCATTCCGGTTGGATTCTATTATTCTGGTGAACTTCTAGTGATATATGTGTGATTTTAATATTTGTGGAGGAATATTCATATATCTGTGAAATAATTGTGAATTATGGAATTTCCAAGGAATCATCCGAACCAGAGACTAGCGTACATCTACGACTATGATGATGTTGGGAATAAAGTTCTTGTTAGGATTGAGCCGTTTGACTTAAGAAAGGAGTGTCCGAATTGCTATAACATGTTTATAAAAACAGAAAATCGTCACAGTTTGCAAACTGGAAGTGAAGGAATTGTGCGACATTTTTTCCGATGTCCGGCATGTGGGTGCCGCATTAAAATTCATGCGTAATGAAATGCGATGTGAATAATGTGAATATTTCGCCAAACTGGATTTATTTGTTACTCTTGTGTATGTGACTCATGTGTTGATTGCTATAACATTATACTGGAATCAACCTGGACATAAGGAATTTAAAATGGAAACTGTGAGAACTCCCGAGACACCAAGAGCGCCGAGGACTCCCGCAGTGCGCCGAAATTTACTAACAGAATTTGATGATGCCGATGCTACAATGCAAAGAAGTCCGGAAGTTGAATTCGATTTGGAGACACCTATTCAGTCTGAAGTAGGGCTGGAAATCGCAGATCAAAATGAACAAATTGTAGGATGGGGAGGCTTCCTAAAATACTGGATTTTAGTGATCGTGTTGTGCATATCAGTGATAATGGGGATTTATCAATTAATTCCTAAAAATCTAGTGATAGAGTTTACGCGGGAATTTCAATTCATAGTGATTTTCATTTTCTTGACCGCACTAGTGATTAGTATTCTATGGAAAATGTGCTATAGCAGAGGACATACAACGGAACGCACCAGACAGCCTGTAACCAGCACGACAAGGCGTAGAACACGGCCTATCATGACACCAAGTTCGGATTCTACATATTTATCACCCAGGGAGCAAACTGGTCATGTTGAGATGAACATTCCTCTAAAGCGAGTATTTAAGGGGGACGGATCTTCTATCTGGAGTGAATTCATTAGATACTTTGAAAATGTTGCAAATTTAAATCAGTGGACTCAACAGCGTATGAGACGGATACTGCTTACTACCCTCCGAGATCAGGCAGAGGCATATGCATACGGACTACCCGAGAATACATTACAAGATTACAATTCTCTTAAAACCGCCTTGAACCAGAGATTTGGACATACTGCCTTAAAAGAAAGTTACATTGCGGAAGCTAAATTACGCCGTAAAAAGGAAAACGAGACTTTTAGGGATTTTGGTCAAGCAATTGAGGATTTATACAGGCGTGCTTTCCCTGATAATCGGGATTTTGTAACGGAGAGTTCTCTGAAGACTTTCCTGGACAATTGCAGCTCAAACGAGGATTTTAGGCTCGCTGTAAAGCGAACACGTCCTAAGACGCTCTCTGAGGCTATAACTGCAGCCATGCAGGAGGAGTGCATTAGATTCACAGAAAACAGGAAGCACAAACTGTACGCACCGCAAGTATATGAAGTCAAGGAAAACAGACTTAACCCAGAAAATAAATTAACAAGTTCAATGAAATCAACAAAAAGGTGTTTCAAGTGTAATTCGACTCAGCATTTGATGCGAGATTGTCCTAAGAGTGTAAGACCTAATTCCGGAACTGGAATCCGGAAGAGCCATGTCTCCAACAGAAGCCAACAGTTAAACCAGGATCGACCGAGGCAGTAGGCCATGCGTCGGTCATAGAACAGGAGAGGCCTAGTACAGATGATGTATATGTGAAACATCACATGGCATTTGCAGAAACGCAAACTGATGAAACGCACACTGATTTGAAACAAATGGAGGAACAGCCTAACTGCGCAACTCAATCTTGTGTAGTGGTGGATGGAAAGCCTGATATGACAGTAAAAGGCTTATTAGAGGGAACAGAAGTAGAGTGGAAAATCGACACTGGTGCGGCAAATACTTTCATCTCTGAAGACGTTTATTATAGTATTCTTCCTCAGAACAGACCTGTACTGGAGCAAGTGAGAAAGAAATTTGAGACTGCAGACGGAAGACCAATGAATGTTATAGGGACTGCTAACATGATTTTAACTTTTGGGCAGACAGATATTTATTTTCGAGTATTTGTGGGCGGCGTGAAGTGTAACCTGCTTGGAAAAGACTTTATGATGAAATACGAATGTCACTGGGATTATCGGAATCACAACTTGATGATGAGATGTGTGCACACAAGCGAGAATGCAGAGATGAGCTGTCGTGTTCGTTCAGTGGAGAATATTGTAATTCCGGCGAGACACGAAGCTGTGATAAAATCCAGAGTGATTCCTAGTACTAATATGGAAGGTATATTAGTACCGATGAAGAAATTTGTCAACACACATGGACTTGTGGTTGGACATGTTTTAGTGAATACTGAAAACAGCGTTATATTTGTGCGTGTTTTTAACCCAGGAGACAAAGCAGTTTGTGTTAAGGAAAACACGGAAATTGCGTTAGTGAAACCTGTTAATTACGTCAGTGACGAGGTGCGGAATTCAGATGTGTGCAACATAGAAACTGGACACAATTCTGAGGATATTCCTGAATTTCTGAGGGAAATGTATCATGAAGGATGCAAAAACCTAACCCCACAACAAGCAGTTAAATTCAAACAGTTTTTACTTTGTCGGAAATCTGCATTTGCCGACCCCGAAATGCCCCTGCAGCGCTCAAATGTTGGAGAACATCGGATTAACTTGAATGATGAAACGCCATTTAAAGAACCCGTAAGGAGAGTACCAATATTTAAGCGAGATATATTTGATGCGGAGATTAATAAACTGAGAACACAAGGGTTGATTGAAGAACCAGTAAGTCCTTGGTCATCTCCCCTTGTACTGGTGCAAAAGAAAGACAAGACCTGGAGATTATGTGTGGATTATCGGCGTCTGAATGCTCAAACCATTAAAGATGCCTATCCTATCCCGAGAGTCGCGTGGATTACGAGACCATGTCCGAGCGTGAAGAAAGTGACAATGTACACAACAATGTGACGCAAGTTAAATCAACAATTTGTTTGATCCTTAATAAAGTAACCACTACCTTTCCTGATGGAAAAATTGAAGTGTGTAGGGATTCCCAAATCTTATATTCCGAAGACATTAATCCGGAAAACGTGGACTTTAATTCTGTGGCCAGTGAAGTGTTCGAGGAAGTGCAAGAACATTTCCGAGAAGGGAACACGCGGGTGATGAGTGGAGACTTTTCTATGTAAATGTGACTTTTTAAATATCAACTTGTGTATATTTTATTATTTGATTTTGTTTTATATGCTATTGATTGGGCAGCACTGATAATTATTTCTAAATACGTGATATATATTCTTTTGTACGGAACCAAAAGCTAAGAAGGGGGAAGTTGTAAAGTCGTGATTTAATGTTATATTATTTTAATTATCTGTAATTATTCTTAATTGTTTCATTTAGAGCCCTATGTTATATTATGTTTATTTATAGTACGGATACCCGTTGCTCCTTGTGAGCAGCGGCTGTGTAACTCATGTAACTGACCCAGTTAAGAGCGTTGCTCTTCGTGAGCAACCTACTTTATATATATACAGGGGACAGAAAGTTTCTGTGTAGAATAGAATATAGTAGATGCATAGGAGAAGTATAATAGATACAGATGTAGAGATAGAGTTTATTTAATTTGGTCAGTGCTGTTCGAGGATATTTTATTTTGTGCATTCTGTTGGACTATTAAAATTTGAGATCATGTAAATAAATTGTAAAATTGCAACACTTCATTGAGGAAGCATGGATTAATTATTAACTTAATTCCACTGGATTAAAATATTGTGTGCCGTTTACCGCTCGACGGCGCTACACCTATGTTTTAAAGCGATATTTTATATTACGATTTTAATTGTCGAAAAACATGTGTATTTGTTACCGAACGCGTGTAGTTTAAATATAAAATTAATCTATTTATACGAGTATTATTATAGGAAATATTTCTATTCTTTACACTTATAAAATAATGTGGACTTTAGAAGATAAAACTACTATTTATAGAATGAATTAATTACATTGTACGCGTATGTATTTCCGTGCCAGGGCAATTCTGAGTAAAATAACGGATATTTTTTGTTAACCAACAATTGTCTGTTGATGTATTGGATGAAAACTTTCGATTTTTAAAATTCTAATGAAAAATATTCTTTGTTTATGTGTATTTTGTATTCTTTTATGACGATTATTTTAGCTAACTTCTACATGTATCTGTAGGCATTTGCCGGCCGTGATTATACTCGGTCAAGATGATGGAAAGAGGCATTCAAATCATTTGTAATAAGAGGCGTGATCAAAAAGTTCGCGAACTACCTCTATATCTACAAAATCACAATTCAGATTAGAATGAAATTCGGTACACACATAGCCATGCACAAGGTCTATAAATAGAATATGTTAAATAAAGTTTTTCTCCTTGTTTGTGATTTCACAATATGAAAATGACATCACTATATAGGTCACTTGTGACGAAAAATTGTTGTCTCAGCCGAACTCGGTCAACAAACGACTGTACAATTTATTGTATATCTTAAAAATCTCTCTGCAGTATCATATAATAATTTATACAAAAATTTTTGAGATAAATGATTTTCTTCAAATTCAATTAATGATTGGATTGATCGTTTTAGTGAAGGAAGGCAGATGGTTAAAAATGATACTTGTCATCTTGCCCAGTAAAAACAAGTTAGAAAAGATATGCATTTTTGATTAAGAAATTTGTTTTCAAAGACCTCCAATTAACACTTTGAAAAATAGTTGAATGTTTGAACAATTATATAAGTATTAAATACCTAAGATATCGTTTACTTAAAATTTTAAACATATTAGATATGATAAAAAAGAGACACCCATTCTCTATCCACTTTGAAGAAAGGTCTCTCCCTAGACAGAAGATTTGTTTTAATGGACGCCATGCTTATTTTTGGAAAGGATATTCTTATCCACCCATTCTGTTGCCGACGTATGACCATTTCTGACAAGTGAATTGTTCTTGTCATAAAAATTAACTCACATGGAAAGAAATGTAACCATTTAATCCAAATATTGTTTTTTTTTATGGAAGTTATTCAATTAGTTCGCGAACTTTTTGATCATCCCTCGTAGATAAAATTTTCAAAACTAAATAAGTAACGTGCTGTCATAGTTTTTATTGAACTTTTCAAAATGCGGGTTTGATTGAGACATCCTTGCTCCTTCACAAATAATTCTATTCTTAATCCATAGGAAAAGTGGCAATCTCGGTGTGTATAAATGAAAAATATTAATACTATAATCCATAAAATTCAGAGTAGATATGTTCGAAAGCAAAACAAATACACAATACATTGTCAGTCCATGCAGTTGTGGTGAGCAGACTGTGACGATTGAACGCACCCGGTAAATTGTAAACATCAATAAAAGCAGAACTCGTGCCCTGTTTACAAAAACTGTGTACATAACACGAGTGTGCTCGCTAAACCTGTATGCAACTCTTAGTTCGGAATGACGATATTTGTGAAGGAGTTTTGCTTTCTAAAATTTATACTCTGAATAAAATTATTTTTCTGGATAAAAGTTTTAATTATTCTCATTAATACACAAGATTGCAATTTTTCCTAAGGATTAAGAATAAGGTTAAAATTTGTGAAAGGTCAAGGATGTGTCAATCAAACCCGCCCAAAAATTTGAAGTTTTAATAACTTTTGAATGAAATAAAATTTTTGTGTGAAATGCTATTAAAATAGGTAGGTCGTAATGTTATAGAGTAAAATAGTGACTTCAAATCTGTGTCCAAGTAACTTTAAATCTGAATTAAAATATACTGAAAATACACACTAAGAGTTTTATTTCTGGATAAAAGGCAACGGGGGGGGGGGGGGGGGGGGGGTTCTTAATTATTCTGAATGACAAACACATATTCAGGTACGGTGAAGATGGAATTTTCCTTCTCTAATGATAGACTATTTTAAACAGTTGTTCTTTTCTAAACTTTAAAATCAAACTATCAATTTAATTAGTCTAAAGATATTTAACTGAATATTTGCAGTACTGTTCATAATTCTCAGACCTACGTGTAGTTTTAAATACGTGTACTGTAAAAATAATTTTATTTTGTATTCTGGTCTTGATAAAGATTGTCTTGTGTTGTATGTTCTTAATGCAGTAAGTTACCTGTAGCCACCCAATAAGTTATTGAACACTGTCTATTATTTTTAATAAAGGTTTTTAAAACTTTTTGGACAGTTTCAGGTAACTTATTGAACTGTTTTGGGCCTTGCAAGAAATAGAAAGTATCAAAAGAACAAAAGATGATGTCATACTAATGTTTTAAATACATTTTTATTACATGTATTAATCAATAATCGATAAGTAAATCGGAATATCCATCGCAGAATTCAGCGCGAAATAAAGATATAAATATAGATGCCAGACAGGTAGTATCGGGGGGGGGACCTTCTTTTCAGAGATAAATCTTGAGCTTTTAACACACACCCCCCACAAAAAAATTAAACCGTTTTTACGTTGTTATGATATGAATTAACACACACTAATGTTAATGTTTAATTTTTCAAATCAAAATGAGCAGTAGATTATCTCATACCACTACACATTCGATCTTCTTTCAATTTGGAAGGGTATCCTATTTTTTCTTCAGTTTAATAAAACTTTTGTTAAGGTATCTATTCTTTTTACTTTTCCTCAGCTCCTACTTTACAAAAGAAAATGGATTGTACTTCTGTGTGTGTTTGCCGTAAATTGTTATTCGATCGCTTGTACTTTTTAAATTATCATATAATAGAAAATTTATATAGTGGTTAAAGCATTTTAAATTTCTATCCAACAATGATAGATTGAATATAATTAATGTGATGAGGGGATCTTCAAAACCCAGACCAAAAAACCTCACGAACAAAAAGAAGACCCTTCATATATCCCAAGTTAAGAAGAATACAAATAATGCAAAATAAAATTCAAGCGTATTGAAGATTATTTTTTTCCATCGTATATTGTTTTTCATTTCTTATTTCATGCTACAGCTCACAAGTCTTTATTTATATAATACCCAATTTGAGAGTTGTTTGGACGAAAACATGTAACATGTAACATGTTAACATGCAAAAGGTTCAACATGTAACCTTTGAATGGTTCCAAACTTAGACGTATACTCGGCCCATTCTGCCATTGTGAGTTTTTTAATGCCAGCATCTAATGTACATGTATCACTGGACATAAGTTTTTACGGTTATATTTGAAGAACTGTTGTCAACCATCTGGGATGTGAACATGCAACTTAAAATTTACTCCTTATTTGAATAATCCAAATGAACGACTCTGAAACAAGTGTACTATTCAAGGTCCTTGAAAAGTGCTGGAAGAAGATAACAGGTTTGAAAAATAAACTCGGATGTCCGGTCTTTTGTATAAAAACATCTTTTCATTTTAAGATTTTAATTTCTATAAGAATGGGAAGTTTCAAAGTTTAAATTTAATCAAATAATTATCATGCATTAATTTGCTTTGAATTTTGCCTTTAAACGGCATCGTTATGCTATCTTCTTTAAAAATCGATTTTTACTATTTTATTCATGAAAGTATTATTTCATGTATTTTCAAAGTCGCTGTCAGACAAAATATTATCTACCTATCAACCCAGCTTGAGATTCTAGGTTGGGTTATGGGAAACAATGACATTTTTAATGACGACCTAAATAAATTTAAAATATTCGCAGGATCATTTGTTTTCTAGAAATGGGTGAATTATTTTAATTAACTCAAAACATGTTCAGTTATACATCCACATATCTGAAAGAGGGTTTGAGTCTTAATTTGAAAAGACTACAGAAAGACAGTTTGGATGACAAATAAACGGACTCCAGACTTTATTTGACAAAGAAAAGATTATGTACTAAGCTTTTACATTATAAGCATGTAATTGAAGTCTATTTTATTTGTTTCCCTCTGGCTCCCATATAGAGGTATAGATGTTATGTTTAATTACCAGATATATTTCATACTTTGTTTTATAAATAACTTACATTTATATGCCTCTGTCGATATGTAGCGTTTTGGACAAGGTGGGTCCATTTCTGTACATTCTCTCCCGTAATCGTCTTGAATCCGCTGTCCAAATCTATTATACTGCAGACAATAGCCTTTTCGGGGCAAATAGAACGGAAATTTAATTATACATGAAGTTTTATTCTATCATGAGTTAATCACTATTGATGGAATTAAAAGTTAATTTCTTAAAAACTTAAACATGTTAAACATAATATTTTATTTTCGTTACAGTCCATGAAACGTTCTACTTTTCCACCTGAACGGTGAACGAACGCAGAGCGAACGGTAAGTGAACGATGTGCGAACGTTGAACGCAACTTGGTGAACGGTGAGTGAACGCAGAACGGAGCGCGAACGCGAGCGCAAAGTGAACGGTGAACACGAACGGTGAACACAAGATGAACGATTTATTCGGAATTCCTCCTATTTTTTCCTTGAATTAAAATTATTTTGTTATTCTATATTTCTAATTTCAAAAATAAATATATATAAACAATAGATAGATAAATAAATAAATAAATAAATTAATTAATTAATCAATAAATAATAAAAACATTTTTTTTCTGCACTTACCTTTGTTTAAATCGATATTTTAGTAACATGATTTTAATTGCCGTAAAATGTGTATTTGTTACCGAACGCATGTAGTTAAAAAATAAATTAATCTACTGATATAGTAAATATGCTTATTCTTTTAACTAATAAAATGATGTGGACTTTAGAAGATAAAACTACTTTTTATAGAATGAATTATTGACAGTGTACATTGTAACCGGTTGAAACAACCAAACATGTATTTTCGTACCAACGCGATTCTGAGTAAAATAACGGATTTTTTTCTTTGAAATTCACAATTGTCTGTTGACGTATTGCATTTAAAAACACTTGTATTTTAAAATTCTAATGCAAAATATTCTAAATTTATGTATCATTTTTAATTCTTTTATGATGATTATTTTAGCTAACTTCTACATGTATCTGTAGACATTTCATGGCCGTGATTATTCTCGGACAAGATGATGAAAAGAGGCATGAAAATAATTTGTAATAAATTAAATTTTCAAAACTAAAAACAAAATAAGTAATGTGCTGTCATAGTTTTTATTGAACAGAGAAATGTACAACAGAGAGAGAGAGAGAGAGAGAGAGAGAGAGAGAGAGAGAGAGAGAGAGAGAGAGAGAGAGAGAGAGAGAGAGATAGAGAGAGAGAGAGATCCTCTCCATTCTCAGATATCTGTTGTATCAAATAAAAATTCTTATTAATTTTCCTAAATATTCCAAGCAATAAAAGTAGTCAAATTATAAAGATTAACTAATCCATTTGACAGTAATCATCGGCTTTTATTTTCCATCTTCAACTTCACACCGTTCAGAAAAATCCATTTGCTTGGCCTGTCAATCAGAATCATTCGACACAGCGGAGGTGTGGAAATCTCGTTTCACCGAGCGTACCGAAGGCAAAGAGTCACTCAGTATTTCCAAGAAGTTATAATATTTTTACCTTTCATTTCTAGATCTGAGTTTTGCAATCCTGCAGAAAAAATAGATAAAAAATGGGATTTATACTTGGAATGACTAAGTTTGAAATTAATTTGAAACAAATTCCCTGCCAATTTAAAATACTACTGTCGGCACAAGTATATTTTCAAATACTTTTGTTTAATGACTGTTTGATGTTGGTTTTAAGACTGATTTTTTTTGTGTTACAATACTCATTAATTATTAATAAGCAAACATATATTTAGGTACGGTGAATGAAGGAATATTAATATTCCCTCCCTTAAAATCAAACTTAACTTAGAATACTATAAAATTTAATGTATTACATTTTAAACAGTTGGTCTTTTCTAAAAATTTAAACTCAATATATTAATTTAATTAGCTCTAGAGATATTTAATTTACTTAATATATGCAGAACTGTTCATAATTCTCAGAACTATGTGTATTTCTCATATACGTTTTCGTGCATTTTTCTTAAATACGTGTTAGAAATATTTTTTTGTGTGTATTCTTGTCTTACTTAGATTATTATCCATCCATTCATGATTTGTCGTCTTTCACATTACAACAAGATGTTGCCGTGCGTGAAGCATTTGTACATTTCCCCTTTTTTAAATTTAATATTTTACCATCGTTCTACATTACCTAATGTATTATTTTCCAGGGAAATTTTACGGATATAGTAACACCTAAGTTATAATAATAAAAATAGAAATATCGTAGATAATTTTAGCAATGAAATAATTATTCTTCAGACACGATATTTTAGTCATTTAATTTAAAAACGTGTAAATCCTTACCATCAAAAAGATAAGTCCTTTCTCTTCGGAGTTCCGATTGACAATGAAGACTGAAAGATAAGTGAACGGTGAACGCAAGGTGAACGCAAAGTAAACGGAACGAAGAGCCGGAAGAAACGGAACGAAGAACGGTGAACGTTTTGTGAACGGTGAACGCGAGCGCACGGTGAACGGTGAACGCAAAACTATGAATGGAGAGCGACCGGTGAAAGCACGCTGAACAAACGGTGAGCGAGCGAAAAAATGGGGAAGTAGAACGTTTCAGGGACTGTAATATGTGCCAAAATAAAGTTGTTTTACTTGACACACACATAATTTATTAAATTCATTCATGGTATACCCATAATATATCTTTGTGGAGCGCAAATTTCCCATGTTTCGTTCAAAAACACATTAGATGCACAGTGATATTTAAAATTCTTGGGGTACGTGCAATACTGAGGAACCTCCTCACAATTCTTGATTCCTGCGGCTTTATTCCATTCATCTTCATTCAGAGGACATGATTTTACAAGACTTGCCGTTTCAAGAATAGCTGAACATTCTTCTTTACAATTAATCATCTGTTTAATGGAATAAATGGAATTTTAGATCAACATTATTATTAGTTTTCGTTAATGTGTTATCAAGCTTATTCAATTTGATAAGATGCTAAATAAATAATTATATAAAACAGTCAACAAATCTTATAAAAGGTATAGAGATATCAATCACATTCTTTTATGTGTAATATAAACAAGAAAAAAAAAGTTTTTTGCATAAGGTTGTTACATAGCTTTTCAGTATTTATATGTCGATCTGCACTGTCTAATGCATTTAGTTTTCATGGAAATATCTCGCAATAAAAAAGAAAAAAATAATAAATTTATGCATCATATGATATGTAAGATTTTATGTTCGCAGGTACGATAAGGCTTCCCAGAGAATATTGTAGTGTACTCTCTGCATGAACTTCTCTGAACTACAAATGTATGACGTCATAATTGAAAATGACGTCAAGTCACTGCATACTTGAGCTGTAATGATGGGGAGAATGTCATAAACTTAACACCTTATTTCAATCTGCATAAAAAGTTGCGGAATTTTAGTTTAAAATGAACGTGATTTTATCATTTTTTCTAAGTGTAATATATCCGAATAATATAGATAACCTAGCTTTGTTAATCTTGTTTAAGAGTCAGCGTGTTCAAACTTCGTACGAAAATATACGTTTGACATTTACCCTTTTTTATACCCGTGGACAGAGGCAGAATTCAAAACATGTGTGTAAAAGAGCCTGGCGCAGGTTGTAAATGAGGATTTATTTAATATCTTTTGTGGAATTATGTAAGAAGAGTTCCCCTCTAACTGAATCTTGCTTGGGAAAAATGAATGATGGCTTTGTTTTAAAACAGTTGACGATATTCAGCGGAAAATACCCTCAGATTTGTCGGTAAGTTGAAGTGAATCTGAAATAAATTGTTCCAAAGAAATAGTATAACTTTTCCCAAGCACATTTCGGTTTCACAAGGATGCAACGAGTTTATTTATGTGACAAAAATTAATAAAAATTGTGTTTACAACCTGCGCCGAAGCGATTTATGTGAAACATTTCAAAAAAGAAGAAATGACCGTCACGTGATCAACAAGGTCATGTGACATCGTAACAAATATGTTTATATATAGCCTAGGGGATCCTTTCTATGAATTTGGCGCACTGAAGTACATAACTTAAAAATAAAACTAAAAATCAACTTTGCAATGCAGTGTTACGTTTTAAATGCATTTTAAGCTCCGGGTAGCCTTAACAGTACTGCGTTTGTTTTAACATTTTTAGCATAAGTTTCTAAATGGTGAATCTACAACGCTATTACCTTGAATCATTTGTTTACGAAACAAGTTCCTGTCGCCACAGACTCCTGACGTTACATATTTTTCTTTTAATAAAAAAATCATACCCTTACAAGGTACCCATCGAGACAGCCATCTTGGATTTTCGAAGTAGGTCATTCACTTGTCTTTTCGTCTGAAACTCCGTAAAATAAATTCCCTGCAACCATATTCTTACTGTTTCCAGTCTTTTGAGCACTTCCTGCATGTAAATATACTTTCAAGTGTAAAAATATGATACTGTCTTAATCTATAGGCCTCCAGATCTTTGCATTCAACAATCTATAATAAAAGAAGGGGGTCCCTTTCTAAAAAATAACGTTATTTAATTGTATTTGTAATAAATAAGGTCAATCTTCTCCATGGATAACACATAAACAGTGCACCAATAATGACAATGTGTTATTTATTATATGCAGCATGTTCATTGCGTGTAGGTAAGTACTTGAAGCCGATTTGTTCATCAGGCCGATCTTCGACATTTATAAAATATGATCGCTTTCATCAATCTAGGCCTATATCAAGATTATTTTAGAGGGAAAAAATGAATGTTCTTATATTACGTTGTATTACTGTCTAGTATATAGATTGTTTTTTGGACCAGTACCAAATTTAACTGGTTATTTTAAAAATAAATCTTACAAATATATTGACCAATCAAAAAAGGACTTTCTCTAAGAATATATAAACTTCTGGCCCCCCTTTGGCGATTTCTCGCATTGTTGAATCAGTAAATCGAGTTTGGCGACTGGTTTTTAATATTTGCAAGGGTGATGAGCCCTTATGGTTACACTCGCCGTAAATTTAGACCTCGAAAGACTGGAAACAGAAAGAATGTGGTTGCGGGGAATTTATTTTATGGAGTTTCAGACGAAAAGACAAGTGAATGACCTACTTCGAAAATCCAAGATGGCGGTCTCGATGGATACCTTGTTTATTATTAGGTAAGGGTATGATTTTTTTTATTAAAAGAAATATAAGTAACGTCAGGAGCCTGTGCCTGTCGCCAAAAGTTGATTATCATCATCCCGTCAAAATATGCTTTATTAAATACATGTAGTAAGTATCCTTAATCACTGCAATTCAATATAATATGCGTAAAGTAACCATCGCCATGCTTCTGGATACACAAAATGATGCACGTGTTTTAATTCGATTTCTAAAAAAATTCGGATCGGAATTTCCAAACTACAGAATAATATCAACAAAAAGTTCATGGAGCAACATATTTCAAGGTTTTCGTTTATCATACTAAATAACTTGGTTCGGTTTAAAGTTTGTGTAATCAACTAATTCTGAAATTCTCCTTTTCGAATCATTTTTTCTCATTCGTATATAGACTTTTTTTACACAATAGTAATAGGAAAGCGTGGAATAAAATCTTTATGTTACAAAGCCAATTATACACCTATCATAGATAGATACAACTGAAAGTCCACCGTAATGTATCTGCCATGCAGTCAAATGAATGATAAGTGAAAGATTACGGAAAAAAAATTTTCAGTGTCATTTTATTTTGCGTTGTGTTACCTTTCCGTCGACTGAACGGTGCAATTTCATTTTCCATGAATTTGGTGTCACTTCACTCAAAGTACTTGGACACAAATTTGAAGTTAATATTTTCTCATTTTTTCTGTATAATATCACGAATTATAGCATTTCACACAAAAATTAATTAAAAATCTTATTTCTTTTAAAAGTTTTTAAAACTTTAAATTTTTTGGCGGGTTTGATTGACACATCCTTGCCTTGCACTTCACAAATTTTAACTTTATTCTTAATCCTTAGGAAAGGTTGAAATTTAGATGTTTTTAATGAGAAATATTAAAACTTTTATCAAGAAAAATAATTTTATTCAGAGTAGAAATGTTTGAAAGCAAAACAACTTCACAAGTATCGTCATTCCGAACTAAGAGATGCGTTCAGAGTTTAGCAAATCGAGCACACTCGTGTTATGTACACAGTTTTTGTAAACAGGGCTCGAGTTCTGTTATTGTTTATATTTAGAATTCACCGGGTGCGTTAAATCGGCACAGTCTGCTTACCACAACAGATCGGACTGACAATATATTGTGTGTTTGTTTTGCTTTCGAACGTGTCTACTCTGAATTTTCTGGATAATAGTATCAACATTCTTTCATTTATACAAAACGAGATTGCCACTTTTATTAAGGATTAAGAATAAAATTCAATTTGTGAGAGTGCAACGATATGTCAATCAAACCCGCCGAAAAAACTTGAAATTTCAATATCTTTTAAACGAAATAAGATTTTTAATTTATTTTTGTGTGAAATGCTATTAAAAAATAAAAGTCGTAATATTATAGAGAAAATAAGAACTTCAAATCTGTGTCCAAGTACCTTTAAAACAGTTTATTGTGATACACAAGCTGTGTCTCCTGCAACTATATCAAACTTAAACAAATTATACATGCTAAAAAATTCTTTATATATTCACTCATTAAATTATATTATATTCTATATAAAAATGCTTATACAGCCATTATTTTATCAAGCACATCCCAATCATCTGCAAAACTTTAACAAAAAAAAAAAACCTGAAGCGCTATTTCACGTTCTTAAACTGTTGCGTTATTCTATTTATAAATGTCCACATAAAGGACTACAAATTGTAAGACCAATTAGAAAACGTAGCTAGAAATGGAGTGTGCAGATTAATTGGCATGGGTCTCGATGATATCTTACCCCTGCATCTATGATGGCCAAAATAAAGCAACGGAAGAATGCATCAATGTTAATCTTCATTGTCCCTCTTTTCTTTGTCTTGGTGCTAAAACATATAAATATTATCAATCAAGTCAATGAGAAAACAAAAATAAAATCAGATTTAGAAAAAAAAAAAATTGGTATTGGCATTAAGGCATGATACAATGTTCCTTAAGATACCTTCCTTGTCATAATTAATCTGTCCTCTAAATGTCACCGTAATAGAAGATTCGGGGTATAAAGTATTTTTCCTGTCCATCGTTCCCTCTCTCCGTCTGTTTGTTTACCTGTAAGTCTACAAAAACTTTAATCTTCCAAACAAGGGTACCGCTAAGCGGTGCATCCCCTCGCGGTAGGAACTTCGCCGGTAATGGCATGCATTGTTTCTATACGACAGAAAGAATTTTCAAGGGAAGATACAATCATAACTTATTTTATTTTTTCACGAAATTTTCTGAGGAGTGTCTTTTTTTAACAAAAGTCGAAGAGTGTCGCATGTTGGCGGGGGGTGGGGGGGTCATAACATGCATACGTAATTTAGCAGTTTCCTTTCTTCCTAGCAGAAACACGTCACGTATGTACTAAGTCTCAGCAATTTACCTACTTAGGCGCGGAAGCAATTTTTTTTTCGTAATTAAAAATAATTAATATACCGGTGCTAAGAAGTAAATGAAACTATAAAAACTTTCATAATTACATGCATCGCAGGATATTCTATATTCATTAACAGACACATTTGAAAATTGTCAAAGCTTTCAGAGTTTTCCAGAATGATTAAGTGGGAGTTAGTTTTATCATGTCGTACATAAAATTTTAGGGTATGAAGGCTGTAAAAAGGCGATATTTGGAGAAATATTTCAT
This sequence comes from Saccostrea glomerata, assembly GCA_003671525.1. NCBI lineage: Eukaryota > Metazoa > Mollusca > Bivalvia > Ostreida > Ostreidae > Saccostrea > Saccostrea glomerata. The sequence continues at coordinate 5,766 of PRKT01001354.1, read as the reverse complement.
AGAATAATTTAAAGATCAGTAGCATTCGTCCTCTGACAGTGTGGACGTGGACGATTAAAATTGATAGTATAAAGGTTCTTTTTTAATCTTGCCCAAAAGCTGTAACGGACACACTAGCACACGTACACACACAAACCTTCATACCCACATTCGTGATGTTATTACCCCTCCGCTACTATTTGCGCGAGGTCATTTTAAAATGAGCATTGGTTTACAAAAGTAAAATATTAATGGTTTCAAGGACTAGTCCGCCTATTTAATATTTGATATAGATTTAAAGGGTTTGAGTAAACTATGCTGTGCATAGCAATATCTGATCAGTTGAAAAACGTTTCTCACAGTATAATTCGACAACTAAAATGACTACTTTAATGTACGTATACGTCCTCAAACTTTTGTGTCCCTTTACTGTTGTAATCTACGGATTATATTTACTTTGAAAATTTCACTCAAACCTTTCTTTTGTTTACATGTCTGGCTGACCGTTCACTGTAGCTCAGTCGGTAGAGCGCTCGCTCCGTGATCAGGAGGTCGATCGAGAGTTCGTATCTCGGCCGCGGCTGATCTAGTCGATAAAATTGGTAGCAACTGTTCCTTCGCCATGCGCTCGGCACTTTGAAGTGAAAGTTGCGGGTCCTTCGGATGAGACCTAAAAAAACAGGCCCCGTGTCAGGGGCAGGCCATGGCACGATAAAGATCCCTCACTCCTCAGTGGTTCTGAGTGCCGAGTAAAGATCAAAATTTGAAGCCCTTCACCGGCATACAGTGACGTCTCCATATGAGGGAAAAATTTTCGAGAGGGACGTTAAACAATATACAATCAATCAATCATGTCTGTCTGTCATTCTGTCCCTTTCTAACGTGTAAGTTTCGAGAGCAGATAACTTCAGCTTTAGCCATGAAATATCCTTTTGCCCCCACAGGAGTAATAAGGAAGCATACAAAATATTCTACCTTTACTAAATCAGTACTACATTATGACGTCATAGATGGCGAGATGACGTAAATTTTAGAACACAAGTTTTCGTCAAATTGGTATTTAGAGATGTAATTTAACTAAAGGAAATGAATAGAAACGTGTAAACATTACCAAAAATAAAATGTTTTTATTTTGTTATGCTGTATCTGTCATTTTGATTAAAATCTACCACCGATGACGTCATATGTGTACAGCAAGTAACTTTGGAATTTATCATGAGGTGTTAAGAGAATTTGGCCAAGACGGCATGTACAAAAATACATAAAATGGTGAAATTCATATGGAGTTAAGTTCATTAAACAGGTATGCTAATTTATTCTCATCGATTATATTACCGGTATATTCTCTTTCGAAGACAGTCAGCTAGATACGTATCCGGGTCGGCCCTTCCTCTGTCAATGACAAAAATAATGCAACAAAACAACAAAAAGCTTGATATTTCAAAACATAAGATATGACAGATGGAAAGTTTGCCTTCTGACAAACTTAGAAAGTGCTGCTAGAATCCCGAGTTAAGCATGGTTTTACGAAAAATCTCGGTTTATATGTATGAAATTCAAAACATAAGGTAAGGTTTTGAGCGAATGTGAGGAATAATTGTTTACTGACAGGACAGTGGGATTCTAGTATCACTTTTAAGGCAAAATAGATGTTTTTCAACTATATTATTAACTCAAAGAAATTATTCAACCCCGGGGTATTGTTGTTCTGTTAGCTTTCTATTAAGGAAAATTTCACTGTTAATAAAACTCGACTCATGCCGTGGCGATGGTACACGTCTTTGCGTTTTATCTTTATGCAAAAGTTGATAACAGTTTACTTTTATCAGCGGTTTTGGTAATTTATCAAATTTAATTTTCCGTAAAAAGTCTAAATGTCCCGAAAAATGACTACTATACTTCCTTAGGATACCTGCGCCCCAAAATACATGAAGAAATCTATTTTGGCTGTGAGCTCAATGGTCATACAAAAGTTAAAGTAGCAAATTTATGCAAACGTATAAAAAACATTACATTTAAATATATGGTTTTTTCTTGCGATAGTGCATTATATACACTCTGTAACCTAAATTGAATAAGATACTTCTTTATTCAAAGTTTTATTTTATTCACGTCGATAATTCATTTAGTACAGTCCTTGAAACGTTCTACTTTCCCACCTGAACGGTGAACGAACGGTGAACGAACGCAAAGCGAACGGTGGGTGAACGATGTGCGAACGCTGAACGCATCTTGGTGAACGATGTGTGAACGGTGAACGCAGAACGCGAACAGAGAGGGAACGCGAGCGCAAAGTGAACTCTAAACGAACGGTGAACGCAAGATGAACGATTTATTCGGAATGCCTCCGATCTTTTCCTTGCATTGAGATTATTCTATTATTCTATGATTCTAATTTCAGGTTCTTAAATATAAATGAATAATAAATAAATAAATAAATAAATAATAAAAACATTTTTGTTCTCTACATATATGTACCTATGTTTTAAATCGATATTTTTATAACACGATTTTATTTGCCGTAAAACATGTGTATTTGTTTCCGAACACGTGATGATTAAATATAAAATTAATCAATTTATATCGTAAATGTGCTTATTCTTTTCACTAATAAAATAATTAGGACTTCTAAAGATAAAACTACTACCTATAGAATGAATTAATTACGTTTTACGCGGTTGAAACATTCATACATGTATTTCCGTGCAAAAGCGATTCTGAGTAAAATAATTTTATTTTTAATTCACAATTATCTGTTGACATTGACTGTTATCGTACTGCATAAAACTCTCGTTTTATTTAAATTCCAATGCAAAATAATCTATATTTATGTGCCTTTTGAATTCTTTTATGACGATTATTTTAGCTAACTTCTTCATGTATCTGTAGACATTTTCCGGCCGTGATACACGGTCAAGATGTTGGAAAGAGGCATTCAAATAATTTTAATAGATTAAATTTTCAAAACTAAAAACTAAATAAGTAATGTGTTGTCATAGTTTTTATTGAACAGAGAAATGTACAAGAGAAAGAGAGAGAGAGAGAGAGAGAGAGAGAGAGAGAGAGAGAGAGAGAGAGAGAACCCCCTCGATTCTCAGATATCTGTTGTATCAAATAAAAATTCTTATTATTTTTCCTAAATATTCCAAGCAGTAAAGGTAATCTTTTTTTTAGATTAACAAATCCATTTGACAGTAATCATTGGCTTTTATTTCCATCATCAAGTTCACAGAGTTCACAGGAAGTCCGTGCTAGGAGCGTGCTTGTGCTGTCAATCAAAATAATTCGACACAGTGGAGGTGTGGAAATCGCGTTTCACCGAACATGCCGAAGGCAAAGAGTCACTTAGTATTCCAAGAAGTTTTAATATTTTCCCTATCATTTCTATATCTGATTTTTGCATTCCTGCAGAAAAAAAAATATTTCGAATATATACTTGGAAGGATTAAGTTTTAAATTGAATTTGAAACATATTCCCTGCCAATTTAAAATACTACTGTCGACACAAGTTTATGCTAAAATACTATTGTTTAATGACTGTTTGATGTTGGTTTTAAGACTGATTTTCTTGTGTTACAATACAAATTAAATATTAATAAAAATATACTGAAAAAACTCAATAAGAATTTTATTTCGGGAGAAAAGGCACCGGGGGGAGGGGGGGGGGGTGTTAATTATACTGAATAGCAAACATATACTTTAACATATGTTTAGGTACGGTGAAGGAAGGAATTTTCCTTCTCTAATAATAGACTGTTTTAAATAGTTGGTCTTTTCTAAAATTTAAAATCACACCATCAATTTAATGAGCTCTAAAGATATTTAATTAGCTCTAAAGATATTTAATTTAAATTTAGCTGAATATTTGCAGTACTGTTCATAATTCTCAAACCTACATTAAGTTAAAATACGTGTTACTGTAGAAATATATCTTTTATGTATTCTTGTCCTGTAAAAGACTTGGATTAATTATTATACATCCATTTATAATTTGTCCTCTTTAAAATTACAACAAATTGATGCCGTGCGTGAAGTATTTGTACATTACCCTTTTTCAAAGTTAATATTTCAGCATCGTTCTACATACATTTAGGTACTTAATGTAATATTTTCCAGGGAAAATTCATGAAATAAGTAACAGCTGAGTTATAATGATAGAAATATAAATATCATAGATAATTTTTGCAAAAAAATGATTTTTCTTCAAACACGATATCTATGTTATTTAATTAAAAAAAAACATGTAAATCCTTACCATCAAAAAGATATGTCCTTTCACTTCGGAGTTCCGAATGACAATGAAGACTGAACGATAAATGAGCGGTAAACGCAAGGTGAACGCAAAGTAAACGGAACGAAGAGCGAACGGTGAACGTTTTGTGAACGGTGAACGCGAGCGCACGGTGAACGGTGAACGCAATACTGTGAACGAAGAGCGAACGGTGAACGCACGCTGAACGAACGGTGAACGAATGCTGAACGAACGGTGAGCGAACGGAAAAATGGGAAAGTAGAACGTTTCAGGGACTGTACTATAAAATTGTTTTAGATTCTCTTCAAAATTGATTTTTAGTGAAAACATGGCTATTTCTGATTTTGAAGAAAATTTCTAAAACGTGTCACATCACAAGAAATAAACTTTTAAATTTAAAAACCTTACACGTTTTTTGAAAGAAATGCATTACGAAAATGAATATAAAATTAAAATATCTAGAATTTTTCTTTCATAAAATTACCTTCGAAATTTAATTAAGTGAAATGCCAACCTTGCAGTGTGTTTCCTTATAATAATAAAGCTTAAAAACTGCTTTTAAGTCATGGACATTTTCCAGTCCCCCGTCCGTTGTAGTGAAATATAATCTTATTCTGCAACCAAATGTTATTAAATATTTTATTGTCGTTTAGTAGATCGGGTAAAGGTTTCTTAAATAAATTTAAAATTCTTTATGTACAGATATAATAAACAAAAATTACCTTAACACAACCCCACATTCTTGGCAATACCTTACATGTGCTTTAAATCTATACAATATCTAAAGAGCAAAATCAATGTAATTTTTTATGAGTGAGCATAAAATAATGAAAGAAAAAAGAAACGCATTGTAAACTTTTGAGGTGAAAAATTATTTGTCTTGTAATTTTTTTTCAGTATTGATATCTAATTTTTAAATCATCTTCCAAAAAGATACACTGTATAACCAAAATACTATTTGATTTTTTCTAATAATTAATGAGTTATTGAAGCTCATATGACGATACCCCCAAAAGTGAAAATCGAAAACTCTCATTATCTTTAATGTCTCTCTCTGCGCATCTGTCAGAGCCTAATTTTCCTTTTGCATGGAATTTATGAGAGTTTTTATCACTCAAACCCTGGTTATATTGGGCATGGGTAACCACGCCAAAAAGTAAGTCAAACAACGCGGGCATGCGCCAGAGAGAGGAACACAACAGTATGTTGATTGGCTCAAAAAAACCAAATCGCAATTTTTTTTTTTCTTTCATTTTTCGTGTGAATGTAATGATTATCATAGTCTACTGTATAAATGGCGGTTTTTATGGTAGTAAGGTTGCGATTTATGAGATGGCAGAACGATTAAACCGCCTGTAGCATGACTCTGTTTCGCGTTAACGTCATCATCACGGTTGAATGAAAATCATTCCAGGTAACAAGTTTCATGGGGAAGAATTTACAAGAAACTGCTTAGTAACTGCGTTGTTGTCATTTTTATTAATTAAGGTGTTTCGCTTCTGACGAAATTGAATTCACCGCGCAACTCGAACTGC